>UFQX01004351.1:92040-134540 GCA_900497675.1 Arapaima gigas | reverse complement strand
GTAAAGATGACAGACTTGTGTAAACTGGGCCACCTGGCCACCCTTTATGGCAGTGGTAGAATAACATTTGTTGCTTTGTCATTGTGGGCCCCACACACACACACACACACACACACACACACACACACACACACACACACACAGCTCGATCTGCATGGAAACTGCACGTGTATTTATTCTGCATGTGCACTGTGCTTTTCCTCACACAACGGAGACGTTGGTAGGAATTCTGGGAGGTGTGTGTGTTGCTGTCGTCAGGTGGTTCGGTGAAGTGTTTATGCGGTGGTCCACGTGCGTGCCGGGGATGTGTAGAAGCAGCGAGGGATTAGTCTCTGCGGTGTTTCACGGACACAGCCAGATCCTGATCGCGCTCCCTGTGTTCGCGCAAACACTCCTCTGGCTTTGTTGCACTGGCATGAGCAAAATTTTCACAAAACTACAAAAAATCAAAGTGGGGGAAGTGGGGGCGTAGCGCAGTGGCTAGAGCAGACTGACCACCTGGCTCAGAATCCCTCGTCCCACAGTAATACCCTAGAGTGAGGCACTTGCTGTGGACCGATACGGTAAAAATTAGCAAGACTTAACTTATTTAAAATGAAAACAGTAAATAATTGTGTACTGGAAAGAGGTGGAGTTAGGATATTCCATGAATTTTTATACAGCATTGTTCTGAACAAAGGTCACCACATACGTGACCTGCTTGTGTGGCATACAGAGAGTTGACTGGTTAAAGCAGCTGGCGACTGAGGAAAGGAAAACAAAACTCCCAGCAGCAGGAAGGGTATTGTCTTGTGGTAACGTGTACGGACAGGTCCGCTTTAATCAGTCACCATACAAGCGAAGCCTGAGGGAGGCGCCTTCTGCATCCAGACCTGCAGTTGCTGCTCTGTTTAGATACAGCGGACAGCGATGGGCTCCAGGCCTCAGGAACCAGAGGGTGCAGCACAGGGTCTGCAGAAAGAAAGAAAGAAACAGGGTGACTCATGTCAAATACTGAAACGCAAATCAAACAAGTGGGTTTTAAGTCTACTTTTGAAGGCTGCAACAGAAGGGGGGCCGCGCTGCGGGAGGCAGACCATCGCGCAACTTGGGGGGGCCCAGTAGCTAAACGCTCTACCCACCTACAGCTTTCAAACTGATCTGTGGAACTATGAGCAAGTCGACAGCTTGCGAGAGCATAACTTGGCTCATAGCTAGTGAGGAAATCAGAGATGCCAGTTGGTGCCAGACCTGTGCTTCTTACTGGTTGGTATAAGCAGTAAGTAGAAGTCACATCTATATGCATCAAGCTGCCAGTGAAGGGACTGAAGAACTGGAGTAACGTGACAGTTTTTCTGGGACCCGGTGACAGTTCTGGCTGCAGTCTGCTGCATGAGCTGGAGGGGACAGTAGGGCAGCCAGAGAGTTGCACTAATCGAGTCTGCAGGAAACTAAGGGGAGAACCAGCTTCTCGGTACCCAGCCTGGAAAGACAGCCTTTTAACGTGAAGGATGAGGGGAGGGGACAAACATGATGGGACAGCCCCCCCCCCCACAACTGCTGATCTGACAGACTTGGGCAGCAAAGTGAGGGAGCTGCTTTTTATCGGCTTTCCTTTTGCTCGCCGTTCAGTTGATTCGCCTTTAGCTTTTTGACATCTTGTCTTGGCTTTTCCTTACTGGAAAATTAAACCCCTTTTATTTGCACAGACCTACTGTCCTTGGCCTGTGGGCGACTCCAGGCTGCAGGCGGCTGCAGTCAGTAGAAACCGATGTTGTAGGTTGCTGTGGTCAAAGGCATCGGTGAAACGGTGACAGCGAGACCAACTGTAACACAACCGGATAAACTAAATAGACATTGACTGCTATTAGAAAAGGAGCGATCAATTAGGCAAAACTGTGATTGCTGCTAAGAAAATGTTGCCGTATTAATCTTGGACCAGTTTGTTTGTCTGCTACTTGCTTTGTAAACACGCTAGGTGGAGGAACACGGTGGCAGGGATCGGGAGATTAATCCGAGAAGTCCTCTCCACAGCCGAAAGTAGGACGGCGGCGTGCGGCGGAAAAGCGAGCGGCCGCCGAGCGCGGAAAAGCAGGATGCGCGCGCCGCTCCAGACGGCTTTCGTCTCCCCGCTAATGAGGACAATCCAACGTGAGCGAATAGGCGACGCTGTTCCCTCTGCGGCCTCCTCGACGCGGACCCCCATCCTCCTGCGAACGGCGGCTGTGTGTTTACACGCTTGTGATGTGAGTTAGCGATTTCTAACTTGGTCGTGTCAGTCAGATTAGCACAGTAATTAGCGCAGGGCTGTGCAGGTATTTCCCTGAATAATTCAGGAGGGGAAACGTCAGCCTGCCAATATGCAGAATAACTTTTAAAGTATTCAGAAGCCGGTTGAGTATATGCAGTAATAAGTGTGCAGGGCCCAGCCCTGCAGTTTGTCTTGATGGGCTGTCTGGTTTGGAGGAAAATGTGGGGGGGGGTGTTTTTACAGCTGTACACGTGCGGCACGCCCGCAGTGGAGCTGCACGGGGGTCTGCGCCCAAACCCCTGAACGACCATCCCTACTGCAGGGTTCCACACGGTGACTTGTCTTGGCTGCCGTGGACAGGAAGCCACCATGAAGAATTTTCCTCTGATGTTCTGTTAATTTTTTGGTTTTGTTTTTTTACCCCCCCCCCCCTGTTCTGGGCACATGATAAAATCACGAATCACAAGATGCCTTCATCAGCAGTGCGTGATTCTGTGCTTTTCTTGTTCTTGTAGAGCTGTTGGATGTTCAGGTGCCAGTTGGGTCCTTGGAGAAATGGACTGGACCCTGTTTCATGTGGGAGTGGGTCTGTGGACAATTGGTGGGGCAAAAGTGGCAACACACACACACACACACACACACACACACACACACACACACCCCTCCCCGTGCTGAACCCCTAATGTTGGGGTGAGTGACAGAGCTGCAAGCAGCTGATAGTGAATTATCTGTCCGTCTGTGATTTATTGCTCTCTCCCAGTAGCAGGGAGTTATGTGCGATAAATTCATTAACCACCCAGCTGGGATATGCTCAAAATGACAAGGAAGGGAACTTTTTTTATAATCTGCCTCAGCCCCCCCCCCCCCTCCTCCCAAACAAAATATTACTATAGCTTGGAATGGGCCTCTGTTTCAAAACATTCAGCTTTCAGAGCCAGTCAGACTGATGGTTGTTAATGGAAAGNTTAAAAACTTCCCCCGCCCCCCCCCCCCCCTCCTCCCAAACAAAATATTACTATAGCTTGGAATGGGCCTCTGTTTCAAAACATTCAGCTTTCAGAGCCAGTCAGACTGATGGTTGTTAATGGAAAGGGGTCTGATGGGTCAGTTTGCAGAGGTGGTGAGCCTTTCCCAGTTCTGCTTCCCCCTGAACACTAGAAATGCACTCCTTACATATTATTTGTGAGCTAAGCCTGTAAGCTGTTCTCCCCATCTTTTATTTTATTTTTTCTATTGGCTTAAAGCAATTAAATACAGAGGAATAAGCTTGTTTCTGCAGCTGTCAGGATAATGCCAGGACAACAGAAGGCAACTTCAAACCTGTTTTTTTTTAACATGAAGAGATTAATTCCCCCCTGAAGTTAAAGCGCGCACAGTAGTTTAGAAAAGTTTACCAATAAATATGCCGCCATTAGAGGTTGAACTTGAGCGAAGTGCAGCACAGTAGCTAAAGACATCTAGTGGTCATTCCGCAGTACTGCAGCTTTGAAATATTTACACGTTTAAATGTTTTTGCTGTTTAAATCCTGGTTTAAATGGAGTTTTGATCTCCCTAGCAGTTTCCAAATTACAATGTCAGTGCCTGTTGACAGAGAGAGGCAGTGTACAGTTGGGAAACATCAGTAGTGGTGTGTGTCTGTAATTTGTGCTGCCGCTGGAGGAGGGCGTGACTGCAGGCACGTCTAGGTGTCCAGCTACCTTGGCCCGCGTGCATGCACTCAGCTTAATGTAGCCTAGTTAAAGTGACAGCTTTGAGGAACTCTTTCCTTCTCATACACATGGCAGTTCTTTATGGACTGATGCGAAGGGCAAATGTGCCTGTCCCAGGTATGTGCCAGTGTTTTAAAAACCTCGCTCTGCATTCAGGACAGGGGTGCAGTGCCCCACAGGTGAAAGGAAGGAATGCAGCAAGAGGAAGGGGAGAAGAAGGGAAAAGCTGAGGCCAAGGTGCTGTGCTCATCCCTGGCTGTATGGCTTGAGATCTTGGCAGCTCATCTACCTTTCAGTGGAAAAGGTGTGGCTGTGGTGAGAAGGGGCCATGGGCTGAGCCTCTCCCTCTCTCTCTCTCTCTCTCTCACACACACACACACACACACACACACACACACACACACGCCTTCTGATTCCAGCATGATGCAGCACAGGCCTCCTTAACATCTATCCCCCCTGAACCCTCAGCTCACCTGCATAAGTCTGTTTATAGTGTGTGTGTGTGAGTGAGAGAGAGGGAGAGAGAGAGATTCCAGTCTGGACCTCTGCTGCTCCATCAGCCAAGGCTGTCTGCACTTGGGTCTGAGGTGTCGCCATAGCAACGACACGAGGGAGACTTCTACTCTGGCGAGTAATTTCAGGTGATGTTCTTTTAATTGTACATTAGCGCACGTTCCCCCCCGTGCAAGACCAGTGTGCGGCTGAGATGGTGGGAGGTACGGATAGGTGCGTGTGAGGCAAAGTGGTCCGTGGGTGTGGCATCAGCGTTGTGGCGGGGAGGTTTGATGCTTAGTTATGCGGCGCTGCGTGTGAAGTTTGAAACGGGATTTCGTTCGAGGGTTTGGAGCGCGACTCGGTGGCGTAACTATCAGTCTGTTTTTGGTGTCTCCGCGCATCTTGCCATATCCCACGGCAGCTGTCAAACAGATGCGAACCTGTCTGCAAAGACGCCGCTCTCAATACATCACTCCTGTCCACCTTAATGCAGTTATTTTAATGCCAGGCATTCGTTTCCCAGTTAAAACCCAATGAAGAAGCCGAACAGAGGATGTGTTGTGTTCAAGTCTGTATGCAATACAACACATACAATGTTTGCAGTATAACACAAAAGAGGGAATGTTGTACAGTGAGCTGTAAGAAGTGTGTGTGTGTGTGTGTGTGTGTGTGTGTGTGTGTGAGAGAGAGAGAGAGAGAGAGAGAGAGGTGAGGATGAGGTGAATTATTACATGATGCTGTTTGCATTTTGACTGTCCAACCCAGACCTGCAAGCCCGGTGATGCCTGACTGCAGCAAGACGCCTCTGTAATTGTCAGGCTTAAGTTTTACCTCAACAGGTTTGTGCAGTAAAGCCCCTCCCAGCTTGATGGCATGCCCCCCCCCTCCCCCCGCGCAGTTACAATAAGAGGTTTTGTACCAGGTAATGGACAGTCCACATGTCCACAGATCGATTGTGACAGAACAGCCTAGTAGATGCCTGTAATTCTGAGACGCTGGCATCGCAGATGGTGTGCAGCTGTAATTTTAGGAGCAGAGCTGTGGATCTTCAGCACAGACCTCCCCAAATGAGCATCTCCCAGCAGGCTTCCTCTCATTCTCCCAGCACGGTGTCACGCGGCCAGATGAAGGACACTGCCCTTTTCCCCAGGTTGACAATAGAATATGGCTGCCCATACCTGGTCCTTCACTGCCTGTGTTCTGCTTACTCAGACAGGGGACCGTGGCTCATCTGACTTGCAGTGCTCATCTGTTCATAACTGGACCACTGTGTGCTTTGGCATTCTTTTCCTGCCCTTGAAGCAGCAGGGGACTTTACCTCCTCCCCTTCTCCATGTCTGTTTCATGACCCCTGAGATGGCACGATCATCTGTGTGCCTGAGCTCCACTCATAACAAGACTGAAAAGAGCTGGACTTCCATCCTCACCAGCTTCTACAAATGTGATGACCTTTTACATCAGCTGCGGGAACTGAGTTGGCTCTGCAGCAGGTAGCAAAAACCAGGATACCCCTGTCCACCATCCAGACCACCTACATAAAGCAGTGTTACCAAAGCTCATATCGCCACAGACTCCTCTCACTCTCTCTGCCATCTGTTTTCACCACTGCTGTCTGGGTGGATGTTATAGCAGTTTGTGGGTCAACACCACCATGCTCAGCAGCAACAAGCTCTTCTGAACTGTGGACAGTACAGGCCTGAACACTACCACCACCACTGACCACCTCCCACTGTATCATCAGCACTGCTACTATCTGTTTGCGCTGTTTAGACGGCTGCATCTACTTACTGTAAATGGGGTCAGACTTGTTATTGGGCTCATCTCGGCTGCAGCCCAGGACCTCAGTGTTACCGAAGCCCTGAAATATATTCAAACTTTTTTATTGTTTTTTAATTATTATTGTTTTACTATGACTTTTATTATTTTTTAATCAGAGGGGCTCATTTAAATCGGATCCACAAATTATGTTTAAGTGTTGGACACTCACTGCCAAATTGCCAAGAATAGCATTTTGTTTAGTGTGTGTGTGTGTGTGTGTGTGTGTCCTACTTGGTTTTCTATACTGGTTTGGTTTAAGGGCTACAAAATAGGATGTCACTCAGGCAGCAGAGGAGGTTGAAGCACTGAGAAAAATGAAGGTGGCTGTAAAATGTTTGTTGGAGACGGACTAATTAGTATCGCTTTATGTTTTAAGTGTGTTTTTTATTAGTAAGGGAATTAGTAAGTTGTTTTGCTCACTTGCTCTCCTCTGTTCACTGTTTACTCTCCCATATGGAAATGCAGCCTATTGCAGTATAATTACGGCCTGTAAGATAATCACTTCCACACAAGTGTATAATAAATACTTGGGTGTTGGTGTGTTGGCTCACGCCATGATGCGGAAAGTAGCAAAAACCAGTAAAACCTGTGAACGTGTCCACTTTGCTTTGAGCGGTAGCTTTTTTGGTTTTGTTAGCTATTAATTTATAGCAAATATATGTACATATATACGTGCTGTTAAACTTGATACCACGTGGAATTGGTTTCTGAGGTTTGAGCAGCTATAGTTCATTACATAAGCAGAGACCCAACAATGGCTCAAGCCCCGCCTCCTCATCCATCCTTGTCAATAAATACCACTTATTTGTCTTATTTATCCTCACTTTGTAATCTATTTACCTGAAAATTCTGTCCAGCTGCTTCATTTCCCCGTCTTGTCCTTCATTATCGGGTTGTCCGTTTCGTGTACCGACCGCCATAATCGGTACAGTTCATTAGTTCACTCTTTTCTGTGTAGTGGTGGCATTATTGTCCTCCTAGGCTAACATCAGCATGGTTAAGTGTGAGGAGGACAGTTGGGATGGGGGTGGCTTTGTTCTAGCGGACAAGGTAACCTCACGGTTGCGTATGTTATTCAGGGAGAAATCTGACCTGACTGAAAAAGGACACGATTTGCATAGAGGACACAGAAATGTAGGACCTCTGGCAATAATGACTACGCCGACTTCTGTCGAGATACAAGCCACCTAAACGGACTGTGGCAGGTTCAGTGGTCACGGACACCATAGAGAAAATGAGTGTCTGTCGTTTTTCGTTGCAAGTCCTGCCACCGTATTTGGTCCAGTGGCAATGTACAAACCTCTGTCCTGCTGTCAAGGCTTCATACTTGGTTTATGGCCCATTTGACTTGTACGGTGTAGAACTGTTGGTGTGGATGGTGCACATCCCTCGCCTGTTGCGCTCAGAAGTTGGTCAACACAAGTGTGACAACTTGGGAGGACAGAACTGCTCTCTAAGTTGTGTGTTTGTATTGACAGGAATGTGAAGTTGAGGGGCCTGAAGCGGAGGTCAATGCAAGTAAATGCCATCTAACAAAAAAGAGCATTTATGGATGATGAAAAGCTTTTCTGGAAAGTCTAGACCCTGGAAAGGAAAAGGTTTCTTTTTCAGTATGACGGTTTTTTTTTCCCCTCCCTTAAAACGAAACCTGTATGTCTCCTCAGAGAGTGCTGGGTGATGAGTCATGAGAAGGGAGTATGAAGTTCAGGCAGAAGGTGAATATGCAAAGTGCAACAGGAAGGGCAGCCCACCGGAAAACCTATTTTTAGTCAATTAGAAATTCTGTTTTTGGTCTGCCTCGCCAGTGGGCGAAGAGGAGCACAAGCACATTAAAGAATGTGGTGATGGAAAGGACTTTGCTAATGAAATGAAGCCCATTACTTGTAAAGAATGATCTGTCCTGCACTCATGAATTATTCTATCACCTAAACACATTTCTTTAATAATGCCGAAAAAAGAACTTTTAATATATGCATAATCGAATCTGTGAATCTGTTCAAAGGCAGAAGAACGCTGTCACCCACCTACCCTTTTATATAGAGTAAAACCCTGCCCTAATGTGACCGGTGGTGCCCAACAAACTCAATTGCATGACATCTGGGGTCAACTTACTGTGTAATTAATGGAAAAATATTTTTTCCATCTGGTGTTGCTGTGTGAAGGGAAAGATAAGTTTAAAAATAGTTTATTTCATGTGTAGAAAATAGACTGTTACTACAGCCTAAGTGCACACGTGACAAAATACAGAAGCACCTGCTTCAACTGCACCGTTGGCCTGAACGCTGGTTCTCAGACCGCAACACGTCCAGCCCAGAGCTTCGAGACAGGGAACACGGGAAGGATGGACAGCCTCTTGCAGTCCCCCCCAGCGGTTAGACAGCTCTAGTTACAAACAAGCAGCAGCAGTGCATTATGGGAGAACCCACGGCTCCCTCTGCCCCCACTGCAACACTGCTAGGACTAATAGAATTGTAAGACTAGCACAAACTCGGTTTTAATTCCCCACAAAAATCATAAAAATACAAAAGGGAGAAAATGGAGTGAAACTCAAACTGCTAACTGTTTCCTGAAGTGAGAAAGTCTCACACGATGAGTCACTTCCTAACTGTAACCCACCCTGAGGAGGGGAGAGGAGCCGGTTGCCAGTCGCGTTACGGTTGTAATCGTTCGTCCCGGATTTGTGTTATAGTGGGGTTTTAGGCGGTTCTGAGTCAAACGCCTTTGTCTCAGGATGGGTGCACGGCTTTTTTTTTAACGCACATTACTCATTTGTATGACTGTATAGTTTGTCAAGCAATTCAGATTAAGTACCTTTCTCTAGATTGATGGCCTCCTGGGACCAAAGCACCGCCTTTTAATTATCCGCCTACATGTTTAGCCACTGCGCTGCCTGCTGACTAAGTGTGTGGTGGGCTGCTGGCCGTGGGCGCATTCCACAAGTGGGCTTTCTGAGGCTGAGTAACACGCTCTGATTTAGGGTGTCCCGAGATGCTGATGTCATGGCCGTGGACGCAAGACAGGCCTTTGGAGTTTTCGCTTCGGTGTGGCTGCAGCCAGTTTCTCGTTTCGCACACAAAAGATGTGATCGGTTTGTATTGGCGCGGTTCTTAAAAGCACAGTCGTCCCCCGAGTTGCACCCGTTCGAGGCACGACAGTTCAACTTTACTATCCTTACTTTGATTTAAGATTATATTAATGGTAACCAGTGCATTGGAGGGTGTCTGTACACACACGGTGTAGGCAATTTAGAGTGACCGCTTAACCTGAAACCCATCTTTGGACTGTGGACGCAAATGCAGGCACTTGGAGCAGAAATAAGTTTTGTTGGGCCTTGGTGTAGCAGGGTGGTTTATAAGAGTCTTTTGAAAACTTGTATAAAAGGAGAAACGAGTTGTTTACATTGGGGAGCACAGAGTAAAAAGGGTGTTGTAGGGCGACCGGAGGGGTTTACACTCCAGGGTGTCACTCGTCGTGCTGTGATTTGCAGCCCTGTGCTGCACTTGTTGTGAGGGGCTTAATGGCTGTCTCAGGGACATTTGTATTAGTGGAGAGACGGCTGTAATGAGAGTCCCCCTGGGCTTAGAAGGAGGAGAAAACACACGCACAGGGTGTGGAGGACATATTTTCCAGAACAATTTTGTAGTTGGCCCACATGAACCTCAACAAGAGGATTTGTGAGAAACTAGGTCCATCCATTCCTGCCCGTCATCTCCACCCGTAACTCGGCCTAAACGCTTCTCGCCATTTGCCCCATTAAACGGCCACATCTAGCGGGTGTTCTGGTCCAAAGTTTCACATTTAATTCACGTTGCGTGTTTGGGTGGCGTCCCAAAAACCTGCAGCCTCGTGACGGTGACCTACGACTGCGCAGTCGGGTTGCACAGGAGCAGTTTCGCTGCAATGGGAACAGCAATGGAGGTCATGTGCTCAGGTAAGTAAGCAGAAACTGGGGAACGTCATCTCTTATCTCTTTTTGGGAGGTCACTTTGCCCCAGAGAGGTCAGTGGGGTGAACACTAAGGTGAGGAGAGGATCCAGCTTCAGGGCTGTATCTCCCACAGGCTCATCTGCGCTCGCTGGCAGCTCCTGCCCCCCTTCGCACACACTGCTGTTGTGTCCGGGATAGTTTGCCAGCTTGCCGGCTCCTATTCGTCGGTCTTCTGCAAGCCCCACCCATATCCGTGTGTGCGGGCCCCCGCGTCTGGACCCTAAGTCGACTGCGAGCAGTGCTGGTCTGGAGGAAGCTGAAAATGATGGTGCCGATCCCATCTGCTGCCACTGGAAGGGGTTCTGGAACAGCTCTGTCCCAAGTGCCACGTCTCTGTAATGGACTTGGCAGGCTGGAGTGGGGCTACGGGGGGCTCCCGGGGGGGGGGCATGTGAGCGGCCCGCTCTCCTCACGTGCGCACACATGCACCCGCCACCGCCGTTCCCACCGCTGCACAAACGTACAAATCTGATTTCTGTCTGTGGCTCGGAAGCCGAGCAAATCCACAACAAATCAGCCTTTGATCCGATCGGTTTAGGTGTCTATTTGTGTTTATGGAGGTGGGAATGTTTCCTCCGGTAGAGGACGGTAACAAGCCATATCGAGCATCGCAGTGAAAAGGACGCGAAATACGACTGTGTTGGAGGAGGGAAGCGAATGCAGAAGCACGGAGTTGGACCACGATGAAATGCAGCTTGGCCTAAACAGGCTGCCGCGTTTATTTAAATCTCTCGCGCAGCCGTCGCGTCTCCTTACATCATATCCGTTTGATCAGCGTGTGGCGTCTGCCTTAAGACGCGCTGGTGAGACGCGACACGCCGGGATCATAAGACGCGGACGCTGAACCAATGCTGTAGGAGGACGTTCTGTGTGAAGGACGTCACTCACGTTCACGTCGGCCTCTCAAGTGGTGCTGAGGGTCAAAAAGGTGGGACTACAGTCCATCCTCGATTAATTTTGTTTATTTACTTACTTACCCAGACCTCAGTTTTATACATTATAGATTTTAAGGACTGCTGCAAAAATATTCTCAAAAAAAAACCAGAAAAACCGTAAATATTGGAAAAAAAAAAGTTTTTAAGCCTAAGGGAAAATTTTAAAATGTTATATATTTAACTAAATGTTTAGCTTTATTGGAGTAAACAACTTTATTAATGTATAAAAGTTTTAAACAGGGTTGATACTGTGTGTCGGTGAGATGAAGGCGGTGCCCCCCCCAGACCCCCTGTAGCTGCACCTTATTCCCCGCTTTCTGTAAATAATTTACTGCATGTGTTCCAGTTACAGTCCTGACTTTATTTCAGTTTGGCGCATTACATATTCATTACATACCACATGAGGGTGTAAAAGTGTCCCTGTATTACACAGCGCAGTACTGTACCACACCGTAGTGAAAAATATTATGCTTAAATTGCCCTTTCGGTCGTTCTGGAAAATGACGATGGCCTACATCTGTTTTTTGGACTGACCCCTTAGGTTCCCCGTCAGCAAGCAAAGTTAATGAATTTGAAGTGCGGTTTATATTTGCGTGTGCAGAGTCACGCGGTTTTGCAGTGTTGACCTTTTATTTAGAGTTTACAATATTGTCTTAAAAGGTACTAAAGACAAGGACACGGCGCTTGGAGTAACAGCCTTTTCCCATCATGTGACGCGGTATGAATGTGCAGGTGAGATGAAGAAGTGAAGTTGCCAGGTGAAGCTGGTTCCCCTGGTGGTTTTGGGTGCTGCAGCCTCATCAGACCGAACGAGGAGGCTTTTCGTCCGCAGTCACCTCTTGCACAGATTCATCGAAGAATTCCTTAAATGCCAAGTAATTGCTGCAGTAGAAGGTAAATCTTTGGTTCTGTCATGCTTTGCCCCGCAAACTTAATATTAAGGTCATAATTCTGAATTGAGCTCTTTCCTGGGAAAAGGTGCAGTTTTTGCCCAAGGACGTTGACAGTGTGTTTGTATTTTGCTGCTGGACTGACGCGTTTCCCAAGTTTTTCGTTGATTCGGGTCACGTTGGCCTCGTGTTGTGTAACACAGAGAAATGATGGCCTTGACTGTGTCTGCCTGGCTCTGTGGATTAGGAAGCTGGGCTGAGACGTGTCCTCAGGTCTGCTGGTATCTTTGCACTGACTGTGTGCACGTGTGCCAGTACGTGTGCGTGACTGTTCACGCAGGTTTGTGTCCCTGCCTGACCCTGTGGGATGAGGCTGTCGGATCTGTCCGGGCCGGACAGTCGCTGGCCCGGTTAAACGCCCACCGCTCTCCTGGTCCGCAGGCCTCCCCGTCACTCCTTCTGCACCGATGGCTGCCAGTGGAGCTGAAAATGGGAGCGGGGCCTGCAGGCTGGCGTGGCTGACAGGAGGGTAGGAGCTCGGAACCCCCAGCCCAGCTGTCCTGGCCATTTCTCAGACCCACAGGTCCCTGGACTCTGGTCACACGACTCAAATTTCACACAGTCTTTCCACGATGGGCGTTTAGACTCGGGATGCTTT
The DNA here is from genome assembly GCA_900497675.1 of Arapaima gigas. NCBI lineage: Eukaryota > Metazoa > Chordata > Actinopteri > Osteoglossiformes > Osteoglossidae > Arapaima > Arapaima gigas. The sequence goes on along the minus strand of UFQX01004351.1, from coordinate 121,817 downwards.
GTGAGGGATCAGAAGTCCTTCCTTTCCTACCAGAGACGTGGTCAAAGAAGCTAGCAGTGTGTCGAGAGGCTTCTACTGAGGCTCTACTTCTCACGTGGCACAGGATCCGTCCGTATCTCGTCCGTCTTGGCTCTATGTCCAGTACTTGTACTGGTGTGGTACAGTGGGAGATACCCTGGTTGGTCACTTAATTTGGAAGATATTCTCGCAAAATACACTGACAAGCCATTTTATTAGGAACACCCGTACACCTGCTCGTTCGTGCAGTTATCAGCCAATCGTGGCAGCAGCGCAGAGCATAATGTCACTCCCACGTGAGTGATGAGTTCATGGATGAGTTCAGTGGATGTTCACCTCAAACTTCAGACTGGGGGAAAAATGTGGTCTAAGTGATTTTGACCTTGGTGTGTTTGTTGGTGCCTTACAGGGTGGTTTTGAGTATTTAAGAAACTGTTGTTCAAGGATTTTCACACGCAACAGTCTCCCGAGTCAAAGCAGAATGGTGAGAAAAACAAAACATCCAGTGAGCGGCAGTTCTGTAGGGATAAATACTTGGGTGATCATAGAGGTCAGAGGAGAAGGACCAGACTGGTGAAACTGACAGGAAGACTACAGTAACTCAAATAACCACTCTTTACAACAGTGCTGGGTGGAAGAGCATTTCTGAACTCGTCACGTGTCAAACCTTGACTCAGATGGGCTACACCAATAGAAGACCACATCAAATTCCACTCCTGACAGCCAAGAACAGGAAGCTGAGACTACGGTGGGCAACTGGACAGTTGACTGGAAAAACGTCACCCAGTTTGAGGAATTTTGGTTTCTACAGTGACGTGCAGATGGTCGGTTTAGAATTTGGCATAAACGCCACGAAGCTGTGCTTTGTGTCCACAGCCCAAGTCATCTCATATTTGCTTCTATGAACATGACAATGATTTCAGAGAACTTCAATGACTCTCCACTCACCAGATCTCAGTGTGGTGGAACAACAGGTTGGCAGCATGAATGCGCAGCAGTTATGTGATGCGATCATGTCACCTGGACCTGAATCTCTAAGGAATTTTTCCAGCACCTTGTTGGATTCACATCACAACAAAATCGGGCTGTTCTGAGAGCAAAGCGGGGTCCTGCCCGGTATTAGAATGTTCCTAATAAACTGGCCACTGAGTCTGCATGGGCTCAGATGCCTTAGCTGAACGTAGCAAAAAGGAATATTCCACAATGCATGAATATTTATTGTAACTGCATATGGATGAGGTCCACTTCCCTAATGCCGACCAGTATCACTGCCCTCCCGTGTATTCCCATCAGCCCTGGTCTGTGGTGGTGAAGGCCATCGTGTCCAGAGAAGCTTTAAGTAGGACTCGGCTCTAGGAGTTGCATGCGGTTATTAATTCATTTCCTTGAGGTCACTAACCAGCGGGGAAGATGGCAAACTTTTTTTTCTTGCAAGACAGTATAGGTTGGTGCTTAAAGGAACTACTTGACACTCGCAGGATGAAAACTGGAACTGTGAGCAGCGTCCACATCGCCATAGTGATTGTCTCCATAGTAACTGTGCTCCTGAGTTAAAAGTCAACAAGGTTCTTGTCATTGTTGATCCTACAGTTTTACCTGCAGAAACTGTGCTGCAGGATGTTTGAGCTGCTGTCCACCTTGGAACCCCTGCTGGTCTGTTAGAGGGCTGATTTGCTGTGTTGATTTTATTTGAAGAAACAGCTCGACTGTGTGCTGCTTGCAGGGGGGAAACGCGGAGGATTTGACAGCGATTCCAAAAGGGAGTTCGGTGGAGGGTCAACACCGAGCAGAGTTTCCAGAAGAGAGCTCCTCTGAATGCAATCGCTGGGATTCCGCTACACTCTCTCTGGCTCATCTTGGTTTCGTTGCAGGGGGTCAAGTGCAGCAGGTCTAGAAGCGCCGCCCGGACAAGTTGTTTACAGTGCCAGGTTGTTTGAAGCCGTCTCCCGCCGTTTGGGTCCTAGCTGGCCTGCAGCGTGTTGAACTTTCTCCGGGTGCATGAAGATGATGGGACGTGACAGGGGGGGGTCCCTTCTTGACTCTTAAGCTGAATCCCCTCATCCCTGAGACGGGGTCTTCCAGACCTTTATGCGCGCACACATATACACACACACACACACACACACACACACACACACACACACACAACTGGATCTACTGCACTAACATAGAAATACAGCCAGTGCCTTACAAAAGTATTCAGTCCCCTTGACAATCATCAACATTGTTATGAATGCAAATTATATTCACATATATTTTCCAGATCGGTTCTTTGCTGCATACCTGGCCCTTAAAGTTCTTACAACAAAACGTAGTTCTAACAAATAATATGTGTGGGGTTTGAATACTTACGCAAGCAGCATGTTTCAGTTTTCAATTAAAGAAAAATCTGCAAACAGCTAATTTGGTTTATAATTAACTTCAGTTCACAAATAAAAAAAAAAAATGGTGATGAGAAAAATGTGTAACTGTAATTTGCGTTCCAGGCTGTTGACTTTTGAGAGGTTTGAATACTTCCGCGCGGTTCTGCACAGCAGAGACGCAGCAGAATTAACCTCGATAGCGCTGAGCTGAGCCTGGGCTGGACCCCGATGCCGATCTGCCTGGAGACGTGAGGAGCGGGAGCGCATCCGGGTTAATCTGGGTCAGGAAACGTGTTTGAAATTTGCCGAACGGGACTCGTTTGGTTGAAGGCGAGGACCACGTGAAGGCGGCGCTGTCTGGAGCCGCAGTGGCGGACGAACCCTGGTGGGGCCCTCAGGTTCCAGACGGCTGGTAGTAGTCGATTAAATAAAAACGTCGCTCCCATCCTTGCCTGCTTGACGAATTTGTAATTAACCTGTCGGCGGTTGCAGAAAAGCCCCCGCGGTGTCGTCACGCTTCCGAGCGTGAGAGACGTGCTTCCGTGAGACGTTGATTTGCACTAGCGGCGGAACCAACGTTCGCAGAAACGTGCTTTTGTCTCCTTTACGGCCGTTGGGGCTTTGGTGCGTCGCCGCTCGGTGGGTCCTGTGTACTCCTGCCTGCCGCAGGAACCGCCCTCGTACGTTTGTTTGCTGACACGTGTGTTCTGATCCAGAGGGAGTTAAAGAGCTTGTACTTGTGCACCATTATACCTTTTACCAGCAGAGCTTGAACCTCCACCTTTGGGATGTAGTACCTGTAGCTGAACAACGCAAACGATCTCTTTGCATTTTGTTTCGCTTGAAGTGCTTTCAGCACAGAACTGCGTCTGAAGACTGTTCCGCCCTCATCTCATCTCATGCGAATACCCCAGTCAAGCTAAAAGCTTTTTGTGATGTTTTCAGCACAACTACATTCTGCAGTGCAGGATTTATGCATGGAAGGCGTCCCAGAAGGATGTTCTGAACACGCAGAAAGCAGTGCTTCCCCTGGTGAACTGTGGGTAACATCTTGTGGTGAAGTTCTGGGGACCGGAGGGGGAACCTGCCCATCAGATCTGATTGGAAGATGAAGAAATCCATCTGTGAGGCTTTGGGGTGGAGCTGGCTGTGTGTGTGTGTGTGTGTGTGTGTGTGTGTGTGTGGATGTGTCTCTCTGTATGGTTCTATATCACATACTTTGGGATTAGAAATGAAGGTCCTGTACACAGTATTTCATTCACTTGTCATGCTGGTAAACGAAACGGACGCTTTAGAGAAGGTAGAGGATTGAGCTGGAAAGAGGAGAAACGGTGATGTTTCTGAGCCCTTTTTGTTCGCTGCTGGATGTTCTCATGGCTTCCTGGGACGAACTCTAGCTGCATTACATCTGTATGCATCAGTCCCCTCGGCAGTAAGAACATGTCAGGAACATGAGCCGTAGGCGATTAAGCCGCTGTGTGGTTAATATCTCATTGGCTGCTTCTGTTTCAGCCCAGCGGCTCTCCACACCCCCCAGCCCCCAACCCTGATTGAGCAATGTAATAATGTTTAGATGCTGCACCCAATAATAAAAGCCCTGGGTCAACATGCAGCTTGCAGGAGCTGCAGGAGCTATTCCCAGCGTGGCAAAACCCCACGTTAATATCCATCAGTCAACCACCTGCCCACGTGCCGCTGTGACCCAGCAGAGGAGATGGACCTGCAGCGATGTGTGAGGAGGACCTTCTGAGGAGTGTGAGGATGGTGAGGTGTGTGCAAACTACACAACACCCTGCCCCCTCCTGTTGAGCTCCATTTGTATCTTAGATCTTATTTCACGCTTATAAAATAGTTTAGTTACTGGTTTTCTGGGCATCAGGTTGAATCCCACCTCCTGCTGTCGTGGTCAAAAATTACCCCGCTGCATAAACGGGTGTCAATGTAAGCAGCTTAACTTTGTAACTAACTTTGGAGAAAATTGCGAATAACCTGCCCACCCATACATCTCTTGAGTCCATTGAGATGCTCAGTGATTCAGGAGAACCTGAGTAGAGCTGCTGCTGTCCCAGAAGCAGAGGGGCCAGGTGAGGTGAATTTAGGTTATGAGAATGTCCCCCTGGGGGACTCCCTTGGGGAGAGATTATGTCTTGGGGACCCCTGTGGGGAGCAGGAGAGTGCGGGCTCTTCTCAGCCAGCCCCCGTCGGGCCCCCCCACCGAGAAAGGTGAACTAAACTGAACGTGTAGTGGGTGATGTTACAATTGTCAGCTATCCACTGACTTCCAGTCCCGACTGCGTGCGTAAGTTGGAGGCAGAAATATAAAGGAAAATGTTGGATTCATCGGTATGTGATGCTAGTTTCAGGTTAAGTGATGGATAACGTTTAAAATAAACGTTTTCTGCAGCCGCGTTCATTTCGTTCCTCCTGCTGTCGTTTGCGGTAAATCGAGGGGGTCTCTGGGATGAAATGTGAGGTTTAAATGGAAAACTTTGCTTCTGTCTCCGCACTACCACAAGATCAATGGATTAGTTCCCTGCAGATCCTGTTTTTATGGTTTGGCCATAAATGTTTTAATGTTGGCCATAGCAAGGTAGCTGGAACTGCGCTGGGTCCCCTGCTTGGGAGTTTGGGACAGGACCTGTCACAGAGCCGGTGACGACAGCTGGTAATCCCACAGACCGTGCCGAGCCTGTGGGCCGAGGGATAAGCGCCCGTCTTTGGGGCGAGAATTTCTAAGCCTGAAAATGTAACCATCAGCACAGCGCCGGGAGATTTCCCTTGCGTTTTTATTTTTGTTTGTTTTTTTTTCATTACCACCTTGAAGTTGAAGCTTCTCAGAGCTCCAGCAGGTGAGGAGGAGATGCTGGTGTGTAAATCTGGCAGTGGAGAAACCAGGTCAGGCTTGTAAACAGGCAGCCCAGCTGACGGCGGGGTCCTTCATGCTCGCTTTGGCTGATCGATGGGCTGGAGATGATGCTCTACGCTGTCTTGGCTGACCCTGGCAGAGGCGTTTATTTTGGGCTAATTGCTCATGGGGGCGTTGGGGGCGATGCTCCCTGAAACAGATGCAGTGTGTTCACTTATCAGTGGGACACCCTGTCTGTCTCATCGCTGAGAGACACGTCTGCCAAGCGAGCCTCATAACTCCAGCTGCAGTTAGTTAGGGAAGTGTGTGTGTGTGTGTGTGTGTGTGTTGGCATGGGAGGGGATAAGTACTGGGAGTGTGCAGAGCCATGTGGACTGACGAACACTATCACTTTGATTTTGGGTGGGAGTGGAATATGAGCCAAGGTGTGTCCCTGGATTTGAGATGTGCTTTATAAGTATGAGGTGAAACTCCCTCCCTACAAGAGGTAGTTTGTCTGTCGTATTTGAAGAGCACCATCTTCGTCAGCACCAGGTGTCACTGTTTGTGTTGAGGTTATGATGCCGGAAGGTTGTTGTGGTCATGAACGTGTCCAGCTAAGGACCATTCGGGGTTTAAACGAATGTTGACAGCGAGGCCAAGTTCGGGGGGTGTTTGATGATGCACGTTCTTCACACGCATCCTGTGTCCTTCTGGTCTTCAAAGAGAGCTCCTGTCCTCCCTGCTTCCCGGTCCTTTTGCGATTGTTTCCCATGATCCGCGGTCGAGTTTCGGTGTGTCCTGATAATGTATTTCTGTCCTCCTTGGGTGCAACAGAGGTGCTTTGAGAGGTGTTAGAGCACTGAACCCCACACACACACACACACACACACACACACACACACACGGTGCAGTGAGGAAGCCTATTGATTTGTGTCTACATTCTGCATAGTGTTGTTGTGTCATGAAGGGTAACTCAGCCAACACTGTTTTATAACCACGATTAGTCAGGTGATTTGGTAGGAAATCTCCACTCATCTTTGTGTCCACAGGTATAGGGTTTCCAAAAGGAATCCACAGGGTCCCCCCAACAGAGCAAGACACTCCCAGTCGCTACCTGCACCATCTCTCCTTAACAACAGCAACACAATAAAATGCAAAGCTGTGTCATGTTGACAATTGTCAGAGTACTTTCAGTATTTTCTGTCACGAGGTTTTTCTTCAGATGTGACCATTTTCAGGCGTTGGAAGGAGGAATCGCTTGGTGTCAGTCAAGTGTCGTCTGAAGCAACCGGCGTAACAAACTACTTATTGCCAATTAAAGTCCAATAAAAGAATGTCACGGAGAATAAATAATTATTGTGCGACACTGTCCCGCTGTTCTTCACGACGAGGCCTACAAACCGGTCGTGGGACTGAATTGATGCACACGCGTCATAATTAGCTCTAATCAACTGCACAATTACCGACTGCGTTACGTTGTCACCGGCAACGCCGTCTTCCGGCTACCCCCCATGATACCTGTCAATCAAAGCTGTAGGCTGTACGGTGCTGCTGGCAAGAAGGAACCCTTAAACGCCATCTCTCCAGTGGAGCAACTCCAGGACGCTCAAGGAGACGTTTAGCCGGTTTCCTGTCACCTAGGAGGCAAAGGAATTTGCAACGGACTTGTCACATGCACCTTGTCCCCACCTTATACTTCCGTTACAGACTCTGGACCCTCGCGACACAGTGAAAGGTTACCGGTGACAGATGTTCCTCAGCTTGACGTGTATGGAGATGTTTAGCAGGTTGCCGATCCATCCTTCTCTCTGCTTGAGGCGTGAGCCACACAGGGAAGATGGACTCGGGCTCAAGTATTATTTTTACAGTAATATTTACTGCTCATTTTCTGTTTATCCGTGTCCATTTGACCAAGCAGTGATTCAAGGACACGACAAGATCTTTTAAGATGACTGCACATCTACTGTGATATGGAGTAAGATAGGATAGAACTTTATTGGTCCCCACGGGGAGATTAGCAATAAATAGCAAAAGAGAGTCTAATAGCTGACAGGTCCTTTGTGTGACATTATGGACATGGCTGACCCCCCCAGAAGTGCTTCTTAGTGAACCTCAGTTGAACAACCCTGTGGCTAAAAGATGTAATGGCTTAATTTAGAGGATGTGAGCCGATGTCTGTGTTCATCATTGTCAGACGAACATATGTTGATCCTGGTTTTAATTTTAAATATCCACAGGACAGGCGGCTCAGGTAGTACTGGTCCGGGCGTCCGGCAGTGTCTGGACTGCTCGGTCACGGCTTCGGATCCAGCTCAGTCTGTGTGGACTTTGTTTGTTCTCTCCTTGTCCGTGTGGGTTTCTTCTGGCTGCTCTGGGTTCTCTCCCACAGTCCAAAGATGTGTTTCAAGTGAATCGGTCACTAACTTGCCTGTAGTGGGTAAATGTGTGTGACTTTGTGCTCGCGAACACCCTGAAATGGACTGGTGTCCCACTCGGGCATGGTTGGGGGTATCGTTTCCTAGCCTGATGCCTAGTGATTCCAGGATAGACTCTGGACCCCCACAGCCATGAGCAGATAAGAATAACAGATGGATTTCAGCTCCAGTCCAGTTACTTTTCTGCCAAACTGAGTCTGAATGTGTTGAAATGCATCATGTTAACGCTCCCTTGACCAAATTACAAATTTCTGTTGCGTAGATGTGTCCACCTACCTGAAAGAGAGAGAATCTGAGTCTCGTTCTCTTTCAGATCTAACTTGCCATCCTTTGCTCGGATATTTTCAAAGTCTGAGGCTACCTGCTCCCTGCCGGCTGCGCGGGAAGATTGCAGTTACGTCCGAGATGCGCAGATGTGTCTGCATCCTGGTGCGGGACGTTACTAATGAGCTCAGCCGACACGATGTGAGCGTAAAACCCGAACAGCCGCCCCTGATTCACACGCCGGCGGTGGCTGCCGGTTGTGTGCTGTCGGCGTTGAAGGTCCACACTTCGCCGTTTTATTTACGTGCATCACCTGCCGTTCATAGCTTGTGTCGGTCGGACGGATGCCTGAGAAAGGGAGAAAGAAGCTCGCCCACGAGCTCCGTTCCGTCGGGGGCACTTTGCTATCTCGACCACCTTCGCTGACATGAAAAAACTACATGCGTTTTCATCCAGCGGCCGCTTCTGTCCGAGCAGATGAATCGCCCCGCATTGACACGTATTATGAGCCAGCAGCTCTTTGATAGTGTGATCTGGGGGGGGACCTGGTTTGAGGAGTGTGATGGGTGCTGGTTTCCAACAGCTGGTCTGCTTTATCCACCCAGTTTGCAGTGCGCGCGCGCACACACACACACACACACACACTCTCTCTTCCAGGCCTTTATTGTGACTCACTAAATATATGTAGAGTTGCAGGGGGTGCCCATCCTGTGGATTCGGTCAGAAACGTGTGTCATAATCCAGTTGGACTGTTTAACCAGCTGATGGCTGCTTTTGAACCCCACCGCGCTGATGTTGAAGACCCTATTTCCCCACCGCTCAGCATATGATTGTCTCTGTGTGTTTAGCTGGAGACCATCAATGTAGCAGCTTTTTTTTTTTTAAAATGTTTTTAAAAAATATTTGTGCTGACTGTACACGCGCGGTCTGCTGTTTGTAAAAATATGTCGGCACTTTAACGTACGTTGAAAATTCAAAGCTCGGCTCCCGCAGTTCAGTCCCCTGTAGGGAAGCCGCATTTGGAGACTTCACATCAACATTCGGACTTTTTCCGAAGATTTCACACTCTGGTGCCTGAGAGGCGGCAGAGAAAACTGTTAGCTGCACGGCGCGCGTGCGGCGCATTTAAACCTCTTCTGTCAACTGCGGCCACTTTCCGAGCGGAAAATTGTCAGGCTGCCTGACAGGCTGGAGTTCCACCGTTGTGGTGCATCATATCAACTGCTGTTTATCGCCAACCTCCTAATTCCCTCATTGCTGCGTTCCGTACTGATGCAGCGGCGTCGTTTGAATTGTCACCTTTTGAAAGGTTGTGGTTTGCTTAGATATCGGCCACCGGGCGACCAACTCGAACCAGGGGGGCCGTGAAGAACAGCGGGTCATGTGAGAATTCAGTGTTTACACATTTTACTTTTATCTTGTTTTCTACGCAAAGTTAAACGTGGCTGTTTGTCATTTAAAACATTTCCCTAATTATGCAGCTGATTGTTTTACAGCAGTAATTTTTTTTTTTTTTGATATCGCGTTCAAGGGTACGGCGGCGGGGCTTTAAACCCCCAGTCCGGCAGCTCGGATGAGACGCCACGTGTTTGTTGTGCTGCCGCTTCCTGCAGGGCCTCCGTGCTCAAAGGCGGAGGGAAAACAACTGTTTAATTTCGGCCAAGTTGGGTTCCCCGTTTCCACGGGAATATCATTCAATTCCCATGGCGATGAGCCGACACAGGCGGCACTGGACTTGGCTCGGAAGGGGGGAGCATCACCTCCATTTGATGTGTTGGCACCGTTCTGCCCTGTGCAGTGTGTGTCTGTTTGTTTTTCAGATATACAGCCAGACAAATTCCCCTGTTTGCACAGCAAAATTGACTTTAAAAACATATCTATAGCAACGTGGCCGACGGTCCAGGTGCAGGAAACGTTCTGGCTTCGTAACTCGTGGTGGAGTTTCGACCAACCGTCATTTTCCAATACAAATGGAAGGGGCCAAAGAACCATCAGCACACACACACACACACACACACACACACACACACACAGCCCCAAACGAACATGTTGGTGTGACCTCTAGATGTAGCACTGTACTTTCATACAGTTGCAGGTCATCTGAGTTGAATGAACATGTTAAGCGTAATGAAGTCAGACTGTTGTCCCGCTTGAGGGCTGGATGGAGGGTTGTGGGGGTGAGATGTGCTGCGAATGACCTGGGGTCCCATGAACTCAACTGCTTTATCTGACTGCGCAACCATATGTCTGCTCTGGTCAGTTATGTGGCTGCAAGAAGCGAAGTAAAGCCAGACGCACCTGACTGCAGTCAGTCGGCGTGGCGGCTTTTGTGCTTCACAGAAGGGACAGAAGAGCAGAAACGCCACACGACAAAGGGATTTAACGCTGAAGTAGCCAAGTTGCAGCTGCAAAGCTGTCATAATGGATCGTTTGACAGTTAGGATGTGTAGCTATAAAAAAGGTTTGACGAGTAGCACTTTGATATGTGAGGTTTCGAAGCAGCACAACAGTTCCAAAGAGGCCAGATAGTTTGTCCCTGAACTGCAGGAGCATCAGTCACAGTAACTGGCCAATTTAATGCGTCAAGGGCGCAATGATATGGGCAAACTGCATTCCCCAGGAGACGAGTGGTCTCAAGTCAAAGCTCACTGACATGGTTGAATGACACCTCGCAGGAACATTGCTAGATGCCACGAAAATAGTGTCAGCCCGCAGAACTGAATGGGCATCTGCAGCCAGACCTGGTTCGCCTGGGGAGAAACAGGATGATTTCAACCCCCAATGTCTGCTGTTTGACCTGGTGGGAGATCTGTAGTGGTATGGCAGCCATCTTGTGCGAGTCATTAGGACCCATGATTGCTCTACATGGTCGTGGAAAATGAGCAAGGAATGAGAATCCATTCCACAACACCAGGAGCTCATGGTGGTGCAAACAATGTTCTCTCATCATGCCCCTATACACACTGGATGTAGCCAGAAACCTCCCATGGCCTTCTCAGTCACAACATCTGAACATCATTGAACCTGGAATGTTCTGGAGCTCACAACTCAATGCAGATTTCAACCTCCTTTATCCCTCAAAGAGCTGTGGGCCTTTCTTCTTGAACACTGGTGCAATATCCCACTACACAGTACAGGGCTTGGATGGTAGCATTGTAAGAAGGACTGAAAGTTCTCTCAAGGCACACATTGGCCCCACACCTTAGAAGGTCCTTCACATCAGTATAAGGTTATGTGGTTGTTTTGTATATTGTTCCTTTTATTGTGTTGTCTTTGAGGGCGCGCCTGTCAAGCGGGAGGTGATTATGGGCTGGGTTCTCAAGGCCAAACGTCTGTGCATTTGTAATGGTTCTCCATTTAGATGCCATTCACTTCCCCTTAAATGCGAGTTTCGTTGAGTTGCGTCAGTCCTGACATTCTCCAGATGAAGCAGCTGATGTTTTGTGAATAATGTGTGGTGGTTTAAGGATCGGCACGCTGTGTATATAAAGCTTGGCAACATGGCCATTTCCCCCTCTCTGTTCTAATCCCCTGCTGAGAAGAATAAACCAAACACAATAAGTGTTGGTGTGCGGTTTTTTTTTTTTTTTTTGGCGAAGTGACGCCCCGTAACGCAGTCCAGGTGAGTAGTCATACGTGACACAACAGGCCCGTCCTGGACCTCATTGCAGGTGACGAACGTATTTCTTTCACAGAAGCGACAATTTCACCTTCAGGACCGTTGCTTGATATCTCCTCAGATCATTTCGGGTTGTTTTTTTCACCCGTCTTCCTCTAAGACACCTGTCGACTCTTCCTCTCATGATTTTATATACAGGGTCACGTTTAAATATCTTCTCTTCCTCTGCTTTCCTGCACGGGGCTGCTTGTTTCGCATTTTTTCTCCACATCGATGTTTGTTTTTGCGCCGTTTGTTCGTTCCATGTGCATCCGGTTTCTTTTCAAGTCGCCGTGTTCAGGGGAAACTGCAGAACGTCCACGTCTCAAACACCCGTGTTTTATGTAACAATGTCTCGGGGCGGGATAGCGGCCTCGTGTGTTGCTGTGTGTGTGTGTGTGTGTGTGTGTGTGGGGCATCCAGTTGCCTGTCACTCCATTGCCACAAATCCTTCACAAGGTGCCACACCACGGCCTCACCCCTTAACCGCCCTGCCGGCACCTGCACCACCTGTGCCACTGGTCCTGCAGTAAAAGCCACAGCTCACCTGCAAACACGTGATGTCGCTTCATTGTGCACTTGGTCTTTCTGCTTTATGGAAGTGGACAGGTGTAAAATGTCGTTTCTTCTGGACCGTGGTGCACAGAGCAATAAACAGAGCGACACACAGCTGCTCTGCTGCAGAGCAAGGAGTTCTAACCCTTGTCCTTTGGATCGCTTTGTTTGTTTATCTCCGTTCCCTCGGGATGCCTAGTGACATGACTCCCCATGTGCTGCACTGCCCCGCCGAGCCCGCGGTCCATTTTGGGCTTTGCGCACCTCTGACGTGACCTGCTGCAGGAGGCCGGGCCGCGACACCGCGCGGTGCGCAGCGCCACCGACAGGTGGAGCTCCAGGACCTGGGGACCTGGCAGGCCAATCAGGAGCGGGGTCTCTCTCTCTCTCTCCCTCTCTCTCCCTCTCTCTCTCTCTCCCTCCCTCTCTCTCTCTCTCTTCCCCCCGGGCGCAGCACCGCTTCCTCCGCCGTCGCCTCTCCATCTCTTCCCGCGTCGCCGCTCCTCTGCCGCGGACGCGTTCGTCCACCGAGGCGGGAGGCATCGCGCGTTTTCGCGTGGCCACCCCGTTGCGTGGAAAGGCTGCGGGGCGCCGGCCCGGGCAGCTGTCTGCGGAGAGCTTCAGCTGACGAGTGAAAAGGAGACCGCCGGCGGGTCGCCACATCTGCGGCGGCTGCGGGAGAGACGCCTTCCAGCGCCTTCCACAGGGTACCTTTCCCTGGCGCGCGGGTGCATGTGCGTGCGCGCGCACGCCTGTGTGTGTGGTGATGAAGCGACTGGTCGCCGTCTGTAGCGCCGCCACACAGGGACGTCGCTCCTCCAGGTGTGTGTGTGTGTGTGTTTCACTCGGTAATATTTAAGAAAAAATGTCTGTGGAGCTGTTTCTTGGCGAGTGTCTTACATTCCTGTGATTTGCCGTCTGCGGTGTCGAGTGTCGCCAGTCCGCTTAATGGAAGACAAACCAGCAGGAGGTTTGATCTGCATTTAAATTCGGTCCTCTGGTGTCTCCTGTTCCTCGTTGCTGGTTGGCAGTTTTGCGAAGTTTATTTATTTAATTCGCGTCACTGCGCTGCCTGTCGCGCGGCGCTCCAGGGTCCAGGTGACACTCTGCTTGCTCACTGGTTTGGATTGTTTTATGACAGAACCCAGAAGATTCTTCTTTCTGCTGTCTCCTTGGACAGCGGAGGGTTTTACCGTGTGGGGTCTCGAGTCACGAAGGCCGCCGGCGTTGAGTCGACGACCCTCTGCGTTCTCCCCCGTGTTTCCCACAGAGACCCCTCGCGGTCCACCGACCGCGTGTGGTGATGCAGCCCGTGGCCAAACGCACCGACTCCGAAGGTCTGAGGGGTCTGGCCCCGACTTTAAGGTCGGCAAGTGTGCCGCTCACGGTTGGCGAAGCCCTGGTCTTGGGTTTCAGGAGGGAGAAGAAGACGGCCCTTCCTGTGCAAATGCCACCTGAGAGATCATTGTGTTGGCAAAACGCAGACCTTTCTCCACACACGACGCTTGTCTGTTGGTTGCCCCCACATCCTTAGGGAGGAAAACGAGCAGCAGTTGTTGACAGGTTTTGAGCATCACACATCCTGCTGAGACTGTTTGCTTTGATTCCTCAGGAGGCATCATTGACAAAGATCTCCGCCACTACCTCAACCTCCGCTTCCAGAAGGGTTCTGTGGACCACGAGCTCCAGCAGATCATCCGGGACAACCTCTACCTCCGAACCGTGCCCTGTGAGTACCCCTGGAGTTCTCCAAATGGCCCTTTGAACCATGTTCAGTTTGTGGTGGCTTACATATTGGTTAGGCTGATTCCAGGAAGAACCTGACTTCCGTGTGCCAATGGAATCTGTTCACTTAGCTGTACACCATTGTTTATGGTATTAAAGTTATTGGGTTTCCACGGCTAAAAGGACCCCTTACGCCTCCTTTGTGTGTGAATATGATGCACGCACTGTCTCCTGTCACTTACTGGGTGTCACTGAGAGCTTTGCATACCACCCTGGACAAAGTTGTTGCCCACATGCTTGTAAACAATCATTGTGTGCCACATGAACACTGTCTCCTAAAAACATTTGAAATGCACAAGTGGTCCTCTTATGGGTATAAATTTTTTGTTGATTTTTTTTTTTTTTTTGAATAAGTTTAGATACACAACAGTATTTTTATGAGCCACATGTTAGTAAAGGTGTTTGTGATGATGCAGTGCAGATATGGACATCTTTAATGGACATTGGTATGTGGTCATTCATGTCTGAAAATTTCCCCACGTTGGTCAGTATTTCCTTCTAAACATTTGTGAAATAAAAATGCCACTGCTGGCTTTCAGGCGTTGCCTCATGTTCATCTACAGCACAGGCTGAATGTTTGTAATATTTATTGGCTTACATTTGTAACTTAGGAGCAAAATTAAAATAAACATTGCAATAGTTTCGCATTAGCTGAGTTATCCGGTGCTGTCCAGGTAAGAAAGCGGAAAGCAAAAAAGTACTAACACATTGCATATCAACCAACTGCAATAGCCTCAAAGTGGTAGAATTTAGCACATAAATATTGTCAATGCTGTGGAACAGGTGGACGCCGCAGGGTGATGCATGTTCCCAACGTGGTCCGGTGGATGTATATCACCAAACTTTATTACCCTTATGTTACTATCGTTTGTGTGTAGTGGGTCATTTTTTCTCATCCCGACAAATTAGTTGGGAATTGCCTGGAGGCACACAACACTGTGTAGCACCGTGTGTGTTTCATTGCACGAAAACCTCAGTTAGAGGGGGGAGAAATAGCTGTGTGCCAGTTTTTAGGTCTGTGGCTTGAAAAACAAAGCTGCACATGAAGAACAAACAGTGATTGAACAAATAGAGATACCCAAGATACGAGTATCTTTCAGGATGGGCACACACAAGCAATCGTGTATATGATTCACCTGAAACGTGTTTCTTTGGACTGTACTGGGCCATCTAAAGGAAATGGGCACATGGGGAGAAGAAAATTCAAACAACACAGAGTAAATGACAATCGAATAATATGTGATGGCACAGTACAGAGCCTGTCAGGCACCCGAGTCACGGTGGCTCCCAGTTCCAGACAGGCTGAAAGGCAAGAAAAACCTTAGGAAGAATGGCCAGCTGGCTGTTTTAATACACTTCTCTTGACTTGTCAGTATTGGGGGTATCAGCATCGCTTTGCCATCCTGGTCTTGGGCACGTCCTTGTCTGCAACACAACAGGACTTGATAGATAATCTGGCCACAGTGTGTTGTTTAACCTAATGGATTGAACTGAGAATGGAAGCAGTTCAGGTTAAAAATATCTGGTTGCACGGTTGGTCTTCTGCTGTTTCAGGTTTGCTTGCCTTTCACGTAAGACCACACTGGGTGTTCCTCATTTGGGTACTTTGGATATGTAGGAGTCTTTTTTGAACGTAGATGGTGGTTGTTTGGTTTTACTGAAGAAAGCTAGACGTCAAAGGAACGTGTTGGGTTTAAAAAGAAATAGAAGTGATGTTCTGCAGCCTCAATCAAAGCTCTTAACAATACTCCTTTGGCTTCCTGCTTGAGAATTTTTCTTGTCCATCATGAAAGCACAAGCACGTGTGAAACTCTTGGGTTCTAAATATTTCACAGCAAGCTTATATACATTATTGAAGTAAATTCTTTAAGGCGAATCAAATGTGTTCTTCACATGTCTCCTCCTGTACTCTGGATGAAGGAAGTGAAAGATTTAGGAAGAGGATATTTGTCAAAAAACTCCTTTTTGTGAGGAACTTCAAGCACTTGTTTGAAGCTGCGGTACAAAGAAGAAATGGCTTAACTAGAGGGTTTAATGATCCCTTTGTAATCTCCCGTTGGGTTTTGGGGTTCAGCCAAAATTTGAACTGTAGTGCCACAGCACTGGAATTTATTAGACTTTTGATGGGTTGACGGGGGGAGGTGACCTCCTGTAGATGCCAGCAGGGGGGCCTGGGTGTGAAGAGGGGAATTATGGGAGAGGAGGCTCCTGGGATGCGAGTGGGAGAGGTGGGGGTGGCTGTCTGGTGAGCCCTGCGCAGGATGCGCCAGCCTTTTGGCACTTTGACGAGGTCTACGTGCGGGTCTTCGTCCGGCGTCCAGAAACGTCCCAGTGCTGCAGGCTGCGTGGCTCCTGAGGCAGGAGAAAACGGAGAGTGTTTTCCAAACAGAAGCGCCTAGTCCAGGGACCTGGACAGGGCAAACGGTAATTAGTGTGTGTAATTGCCACCTGGCAGCCATAAGAGTGTTGGCGAAAGATAGGTTAATAACAGTTTGTTGACAGCTCTCTGACTGTAAGAGCTGTTAGTGGGAACAACCCTTGATCTGCTCACGTTTAGCTCTTGCGAGCTTTACCTTTATTTGTATCTTCCTCAAATGCGGTTCCTTGTCACTAGTGTTCCGTGCAACGAAAACGACCCAGGTAGTGTGTCCAATGTAAGCCCCATGCGGTTTTTTGGAGCACACCGACGTGTTACTCGACAGCTTTGCTTCTTCCAGACCTGCTTTAACAAACCTCAGCTGTTGCTGGACTCGGCTCATCTGGTTGATAGCGATGGCACCAGAAGAAAAATCTGAGAACTTGGCCCGTTGTATAATTTAGCATGTTTATCAGAGCGGACCCCGTGTTCATGTGCCCCACGCTGAGACGGCTCGAGGTGACACACCCACCTTTCTCTTTGCATGGGCTTCACAGGAAGCAAAGGAGGAAGAAACATCTGTCGATTAAAAGTTCCACGGTACAAGTGTTTGTTCAGCACCACGGATAGCGAGCGTTTCCTGCCGTGTTCGTGAATCCGTGGGACACGCATACCTCCGGGGCTCCGTAATGAGGAGATCGTTCTCCGAACGTCATGGAGGATTTGACTGCAAGTTAAGTGCTGCTCCTTATGAAGATTCCAAGCATTCGTGCTGTTCGCAAGAAGCGGCACTAATTGCCGTTAACCTCCCTCCCCCTGCAACTGTGTTAGAACACCCCCCCAATACATTTAGACTATAACAGGGAAGAGATTTCCTGAAGGACCAAATCTGCCTGTTCTAGAACATTCTTATTTTGCCCCCACGTAGACCGTAGAATGTGCAAGCAGGCTCTTGGGGTGCCCACTTCCATTTAAACACATCGGTGGCGCCATCATATGCGAGGAAGGTTTTATTGTGAATGACGTGACGTGACAGGCAGGGAGCGGGGAGTGACACGATCTGCTGGGAAGGAGTCGCAGTGGGGACACGCTAATGGGAGTTTGACTGAGCTCTTGCTCTGTGTTACCGATGGGGGTTTGTTTTTCAGTCGCGAGTGGTTATCGGGACTCCGGTGCCGACGCGCTCGTTCTCTCTGCCAGGAGACTCACGCTGTTCTCATTCAAATTCCCTCGACTCTGTTTGTGGCTGTCAGCTTGATTGATGACGGCGGTGATAATAATCATCTTCAACCCATTTCTAAATTATTAATGGCACGTGTATTGGATCAGTGCCACCCAATATGATAAGTGACACAATGGGCACTGAGGGCATCCTGAAAAAGAAGCCTTTCGTCGAATTCTGAGACCCACGAAACTGAGAAGTGTCATTGTTTTATGTCGTGCAACCATGTTCTTCAGAGAGCCTAAGAATTTACTCATCTTCTCTTCCATGTCAAATTCTCAAACCCCTTTGCACAGTTATCGAAGTGACAAGCATTCGTGCACTTTCTGGATCCACAGTTGTTTCTCCAAGTTGCCCATTTCTTGCATGGAGGCACCTGGGAACTCACTGCCTCCATCAGCCAAACACAGGCATTCTTTGCTGTCCAGACACTCACTCTCTGAATACGTGCTATATCAAATTGCAAAAATTTACACCCAAAGCCTGAATTTGCATCCAAAAAATTTCAAAGCATCTGTTACTGAAATTGTTCAAGTTGTGTGTGTTTGTGAGAAGATCTAGAGTTTTAGAAATGTGAAAGTATTCTCCTGGTGGTGAGAGGTGCAGTTAGGGATGTCCAGCTCTTCCAGAGAGGGTGGTGGTGTTGGACATCTTGTGTGTGGCTTTGCTCTTTGGGTTCTTTCTCTCTCTCTCTTTCTCTCTCTCTCTCTCTCGATTTGCACACGACAGGCTGCATGAGTAGGTTTACAGTTTTACAGTAAAACTGAGGTTCTGTTTAAATTTATCACTTGTCATGCCACTCTAATTATAGGTAAGAGGGCTTAAATTTAATTATACTGTAAGTAAACCAGAAAGTCTACTTAATATTGCACAAACTCAGAAGGAGCTGCATTAGTCTTTTAGTTTTAATAACTTAAGAACATTGTAATGTTTTGATCTATATTTAAACTGTCCTCTTTGTACTGATGACCAAAACAACGAACTTGTATGAACTGTGCCTACTTTTTATGACAGTGATTCTTGTTTATGTGTGAATGTATTTTTAGTTGATGTACCCAGCACGTTTCTGTGTTGCTGTTCTAGTTTTTATGTCTGTGACACAGCGTTGCAGCTTTTACAATTAAAAAAGGAATATGAAAGAATTCTATTAAGAAAGTTGTGCATTATGGGAAGGGAATATAATTCCAGAGAAGTGTGTTGGTCATTTTGGGTGTGTTACTTGCTGAATAAATTGGAAGCAGCAGAGCAATAGGCAGTAGAAGTAGTTTTTCAAATATGTATGCATTGGAGAGAAAGCAAATGGTTATAAAGCTGATCAAAGTGAACACAACCTGCTCAATGCATCTCTGCTCCAGTTCATTACTGATAAAGTTAAAAGTAGGAATTACTCCAGAGTAGTAAATCTGGTCCTGGAGTTCAACGCAAATCTCCTCTGGGATTTCCAACCTTGGTCAGAAGCAGCCAGGAAAGGTGGCAAGAGTGCGCTGCAGTCATAGCTCAGCTGTTCTCCCGATCGCATCTCCTTCTCACTTTGTTAGAATGTTGTTGCACATGGTTTTATATGTTGTTTTATTGGCATTGTTTTCCCTACATTAAGTGAAAAGTGGAAAAGCTCATGAAAAAATCCTTGGTGGACTGTTATATAGGTGTTTGAGTGTTTTATTGATATTTGGGGGAATTGGTTGGGGGTTTTGGGAACGTGTGATTATTTATCCTAATTGAAAATAATAGAACATATTTTCTGGGACAGATTATGCTGTTCTTTGACTGTCCTTTGTTGGGGATGCTTCCTGTGGTCGTGTGGGGGGCATACGCACATCCAGCGATTGTGTCTGAGGAGCAGGAGTGCAGCACTGCACCGCTGAGGACGGCTACTGTCTGCCAGGCCAATACGCTTATGTCATGGCCTTGTTACTTTGGGAGATGTGTGCTGTGCCAAATTCACAAGAGACAGAAACCACATTCTATACTTCTGTCAAACTTTTGCCTTCAGCTGCTACGTTTAGCTATATTTCGGCTTTTAGATGTCAAGCAGGACAGGAGATCTGTGCTTGAGAACTTGCCTTTTATCCCATACTGTCATCCTGTAATAAGGAGACTTGTGTCCTCTGATCCTCTTTCAGCTTTACTTTCCTCGTGTTGAATTTTTTTTTTCCCTTGTCTGACAGGCTAGCCGTCCTAGGTCATGTAAGGTGAGCACATGCTTGTCATGTGGCAAAATTGAGCTGTTAGCATAACATATGCATGACACTGATGAGTCCCTGTTTCCCAGGGTCTCTGAGTCAGTTTCTGTTTATATATCTCACTTTGCCACTTTAATAGTCTGGCACACAAGACATTCACCACTCACTGGACTGGGTTTTGCTTCCAATATGCTTCTTGAGGTCTTGTATAATTAAGCCGGGTTACCTGAAAGAGCCAAGCTGCTGGAAAGAGGTCTCAATTAAATGCTAATCTCCTGGAATCAACACCCACTCTTTTTTCTCATGGATGTTCTCATTGTGCTACAGTACTGCCAGGTTCAATTCGACCAGCTCTTCATAATACGAGTTGTTTCGGTGGTCACTGACCAAAGGGTCGGTGTGTTCTGCTCGATCATCTTGCCGAATGGAACCTGTGCTGTCTGCGTTCATCACGTATGTCTGTTAAAGTTTCTAGGCACATTTATATCTAGTTTAGAAAATGAGTTTCTTCTGTCTGTTAAATACTGAATTATACCTTTCTGTTGAGCTCAATTCAGAGCAACTATCCGAAGAGTCACCAGGTAGGTACTTATTTTGAGAAGAAAAAACAGCACAGTTGAAAATCTTGATGGCAGCACGGATACTGCTTTTTTTTCCTTAACCTGAGCTTCACAGGTCTGGGTTGTATTGGAAGTGAAAGTGGGCCTGATGGTGTTCAGTTTCAGGATGGATGTACAGTTTCTTGAAATGGTGGGGTCAGTAAGGCCTTATCCCTCCTTGGGGGTGTTGTGTATTTGGAGGGTCAAAGTAGACCAGCAGTAGGCCTATGGAGGTGCCTACAGGCTTTATTAAGGCAGGGAAGACGAAGGCCAGTGAGCAGAAAGAGCCAAGATTGATGTGCAGTAACAGTATTCATGTGTGGAGTGACAGCACTGTGGTGCAGCAGGTTGTAGAAAATGGATGTTGGAGACTTGCAAGGTTGCATATCAGGATGTCTGCGGTGCTGTGTGGCTGCAGGTTTCAGTGCTGCAATTAAAGGTAATATTTTGGAAGGAGGGGGATGAAGGTTTGTAGATTGGATAGGAGTTGTGCTCCTTAGAGGATTTGAGCTGAGCTGCTCACTTGGAAACAAACTCTCGGGATATCTGCTCACCTTCATTCCATCTGTCCTCAGATGTACAGATGCAGGGTCTCCAACACCTATACCTTTTAATATGTACACACTGCAGTCTCTCAGACACCTGCAAGCATCCATCCATCTGTCCATCCATCTGTCATCATCCACTGCTGTATCCTGGTCAGGGTTATGGAGGCTCTTCCAGAATCACCAGATGCCAGGATATGAAACTACAGCCTCGATGGGATGCCAGTCCACCACAGCACATGCATGCAATCCATGTGGAAATCAGACAAGACCTTGGACATTGCACATACAGCGCAGAGTAGCTAAAAGAATATAAACTTATTTTGATTATCTATGACTAGTTATGCTTTATATAAAACTCAAATGCATCAGCTTCTTCTGACACACTAAGCGTCCACAGTAAGCGTTAAATACATTTGAAACTGTAGTGTTCATGCATCTTAAATTACTGAGCTGTACCCAGGAGACACAGGTATTGAAAATGATTGGTTTGAGATTTTTTTTCCTTATTTTTTGATCTTGAACTGGTGGTGGTTTCACATGCTCCCTGCCATAAGTACTGTGCACTCGGAGTAATGGCTGTCAGGACACGCCTCCCCAAGGGAAACATGTAGGCCTCCCAGCACCATGCGAGTGTCCTGGCCAAAGTACTCGTATCGGCAGGGGATCAGTTTTTCAACATGGGATTTCCATTCTTTGCTGGGATTTTTCCACCTAGCTCATTAATATTTATCAGAAAGAAATGATTATTAAATCTAACAGTGAATCAGCACTTTAGCTGGTATGATTTCTATCTCGCTGTGATTTAATAACCTTTGCCGTGGTGAGGGTTATTTTCGGCAACGGGCTGGTCGCCCCTGCTGCAGTAATAGAATGATGAGCTGGACTGTGATATCAGCTTTAGTGGGTTTTTTTATATTATGCTTTTTATATGCATTCGCACAATTAAGTGAAAGCACCACGTTCACCATCCTTTGTACCTTCACTTGCATGTGCAGGCAGTAATAGTGAAGCATGTAATTAATTTTCCTCTGCAGCAGTATTAAGAGCATTGAGGGTTGATATTTGTTTCAGTTTTTGAACCTGTACAGAAATCAAATCAGGGTTTGTTTTTTATCTCCACGTTGCCGTGCCATATTCTCTGTTCCAGCTTGCTAAGCAGCTTTCAGGATTCTGGAAGTTGTTAGTTGTGTCTGGAAATAATTTTTACATACCCCCTGGTCTCTTTGTATTGGCATGCAGATTTCTGTACAATGTGGAGGTCTTGTAAATTTTTTCCTTTGAATCCCATTGCTTTTTATGCAAAAAATCAGTCATTACAGATACTTGATATTATTATTCAGTGAAGGGAGTTTATATTTCGTCAGGCAGCAGCACAATTAAAGAAAGTTACTTTTTTCCTCATTTTACTCTTGTATTTTGGGTCCAGTATGCATTTTACAGGGATCAAGTTGATCATGTCTTAACTCTGAAGTTGCAGGTTGAAGCTTCAAATGTGGACACGGCTCTTAGTTCCCTTTTTGCTTTCTACCGACAATTGTGGTGTCGTCCCACAGTAAAGGTCATGTTTATGCGGTTTGCTGACTAGAACTTTCTGCTAGTGAATTGGTGTGCGTGCGTGCGTGCGTGCGTGCGTGCGTGCGTGCGTGCGTGTAACTTGAAATGGGCCCCATCCAGGCGTTGCTGTGCCTTACACCCAGGTCACTGCATCCCGAAATGGATAAGGCCTCACTGAAAATGGGCCATCAGTGGAGAAACAGGTTCTGTACTGTTACACAATACGACTCTCTGCGCTGTTATTTTTACAGAGCTTTTTTTAATAGAACATTCTGCATCTGCTCCCAGTGGAGGAAACATGGCAGCTCTGATGGGGAAGCTCTGCTCTTTAGTGTTAACCTGAGAGGTGACCAATAAAATGCACTTATAAACCTAGAGTGTACCTGTGCCTGTCGCTGTCAGGTTGCTTTCAGCACTGCTTTCCTTCACTTGCAGCTGCTCTCACATCTAACTTTAGCCTCTGTTTTACTCTGTAGACAACTGCTACTGGGCAGCTGTGCATTTAGCATGTAGTTTACCCTAAAGGATGGAACCGGTGACACTCAGCATGATGCTTCTGTTCCCCCAGGGCTGCCCAAATTCTGCTTTTCTATAAGCTGAATTGTCTTGGTTCTGTAAGGAGAACTGAAAACCATGCTGAAATGTATGCTGCTTTCCACCTGGACTTTAGACCAGGGTATCCAGGATTGGAATCCCGGATACTCATCCTGGACTTCACCAGTGACAAATGGACTTAAAGTGAGTTGCAGAATGTGACAGTGTGAATCGTGCCGCGCTTCCTCAGGTAAGGTTGTCTGATAAACAAATACCTGAAGTGATGCACTGTGGTATTTTTTGCATTGCGGGCTTCAATGCTCAGACTGTAACGTTGACGGAGGTATGTAGTGAAGTGCTATTTATACAGCAGCATGTTGGTGCCCAACTTAAAGAAAACCCAAAGGATGCAGATGCACACAGAGCAAAGTAATGTAAAGTAGGAGTCTGCGGGGAATGATTGACGTGGACTCTTGTGTTTAAGCTGGACTGGTGGCACTCCTGTGTCATGTACAAGTGACAGCAAGGAGCATAATGGATACAGATTTGATAGCCAGAAAGGTTGCTGGTTCAAGCCCCAGGAGGGGGCCTGCTGCTGTTCTCCTTACCTCATCTGGGTATATCCCGCTACTGCTACTTAGTGGGCTGAATATTACAAAATATCACTTAAAAGTTCCATATTTTTTAAAGTGACATATGAAGGAGGGCTTTGCCTGGGATCTGGGGCAGTGTTGAATGATGCCACTCTGGTACCGGGGGGGTATTGGCTACACTGGAAAACAGCCCCGCTCTGGCCTGGTTCTCCTCGGATCTGTCACGGCACGTCAGTCGCTCGATGAGCAGACGTCATGTTGAATTTCAACATGTCCTTACTCCCCGCAAAGAGGGAGGTGCTCTGGAATGACCAGTACTGCGAACGGTGCAGCTCGGTTGGGGATTTGGACCGTGTGTAAGTGGTTCGCCATAATAGCCCTTTAGTGCGGTGTAGTGGAATTTTCATGCTTGTTTTAGTGGTTGTTATGTATGTGCAAAAAGGTGCCTATAATACATACTAGGGGGTGGTAATCAAGCACAACAAATATACTGTAAAGACTTGAGTTCACCACAAAGCAATGTCTGTACTCACTGGTAACTGTTGTTACTGATTGTTTTGTTGTTCCTGGAGGCATGCAAGGATGCTGTGTGGTCCAAGAGTAATAAAAACAGTTCTTCAGCGGGCAGTGTGTGTAGCCATCGTGTCAAAACACTTATCTGTTGTGCAGCCTTGGTCTTGTATGTGGTGAGTGAAATTTATTAATGGCACTACCTCTACTGGGCTTTCAGACAAGAACTGAGTCAAAACAGAACATCTTTGTTAAATCTTGGTGAAAAGATGTGGGAAAGATGTATTGTCCTTCTAAACCATGCATTATATGGTGTGCTTTGACATAACATGGAAGCTGCATTTTCCTGAGTAGTGTTGAAGGAAACTGACACAATACAGCTATGTTAAATCATGATATTATAGTTGAAGTGTTTAGAATGTCGTCCCTGTATTCAAACGCTCTTCTTGCGCAATTTTCACTGCAATTCTGCACGTGTGAGGATGCACTCACTGTTTGTGTGTTTGGACAGTCACAGCTAGGGACGTCACTGTAAGATTTTATGGTACGATTATCATCTCAGGAGATGGCGGTTTTGTGGTTTTTCCCTCTAAAGGATCCCCTAAAAAATATTACCTGCAAAAACATTGTAAACCACCTTATAGAGGGGAAAAGACACAAAGCACAGCATGGTTAAATATTGTATTTGTTCACAACCTTCTTTTGGTCCTGCAAATGAGACACACAAGTCATGAATAAGATGAGGAAGAGTAGGCACACTTACTGATGGTGTGTGGTCTGGGGGCTCCGTGCTGTCTACCCCGCTTTTCCTGTGCCGTCCTTTCTGTCTTTTCATCTTTGTTACACACCCATAGCTGAGGCAGAACATGTGCAATTTGCCCTTGCTTTATGGGTGTGTTTCACTTGGTGGGAATACATTATATAAAACATCCAGATTTATACATTTCTAAAGCCTAAGATAGCAGACTGAACAATGATTTTCATAGTTAGGAATCACCTTATGCTTTACAGTGATTTCTGGACTCAGTCACCTTGAACAGAATACCTTGTCAAACGGGGAAGCTGACACTCGTAGTAGTTTAATCTGTGAGATGCTACGTCTAACACTGACCAATTCTGGCTGCAGCTTTTATCCAGACAAATTTAATTTGGAAGAGGAATTGGTTTAAGAATGTCACAAAACGCAAGGGCTCAAATAATTTCCTAAATAGTTCTTGTGCTCTATATATAGGCTTGTGACTTTTCCCAGCAAATAGGTCACTGCAGGTAAAAATAAAAACTGTCAGATGGTTCAAACTAAAGATTTCCTGCATCGCCTCGGTCCCAGAATATAAATCTGGAGCATCCAAACAGTCTTTTCACTAATGAATGGAAACAGCCTTTTGCTGTTATTTGTATTTAAATGATATATTTAACCTGAGCTTAGCTGTTGGCCTTTTTTAAATATGTGAGCCCTCCTTCTGTTACCAATTGAGGGATAGTGATGTATGCTGGGACTTTAGCTACTAAGTCACCCTCAAAGGCAGTTACTGAGTTCAGTTTTCACCGATGGCACAAGAAGGCATTAACTTTGTATATAACTTGTATAGACTGTCACTGTAAATTGAATTTGTCCCCAGCAGGACATTTAGAATAATAGTTGTGTCTAATGTCCCTGGCTTTTCCCCACTCACCTAAAGAGAGGCGCAGATGCAGAGCTCTGCATTCTGTCTTCTGTAAGTGTGTTGAATGATAGCAATAGGCCTCATGAAAGTGAAACTGGTGCCATTAGTGGTGGACAGTGGTTTTGCTCAGTACACCAACGTACGTAATTCACTTTGCAAAAATTATCATCATTAGTATGTCACCAAGTTCTTTTTTGCTGGTTTGAGGAAAGGTTTGTAGCAGTAGCCTTCAGTGTTGTTTAAGTGCATTTGGGATTTGATGGTTTGCATTTTGTGTCACCGCTGACGGCCACTGCGGTCCTTCTATATTCCCAGGAGTCTCTCCGTATTCAGCAGAGACCACTCAAGTGCTCATTGCCATGGAGACGGAAACTTTGTGACAAAAGTGGTCAGACTCCCTGTTTATTGACTGATGTATATGTGCAGACATGTAAATGTTAAAGATAACATTAACATTGGTCCTTCTGTACTCAGGGCTTGAAAACATCTATGCCTTCGCTAATGAGTGAGTCACTCCAGGCTAGTTAAGCCGAAGTGTAAGGTGTGGTATAGGAGGTCAGGGTCTGTGAGCTGCATGGGAAAGGACGTGACTCATTCTTGTTTGTCTTCGCGTCTGCAGCTTTCAGTGCCTCATAAGCAGGAGTGGATGTTGAGGTAGGTAGATAATCAGCCATGAGTCAGGCAGAAATCATTTTTAAGCACAGAATGGTATTGCTGTTGAATCTGGCTTAGAGGTATAAATCCCACTGTTTCTGCTTGATTCCTTCTCCTTACAGCAGGGTGTTTGTCTGTTATGTGCAAGTTGGAAGCAGGGACAGGCACTGTTGTCAGCTTTGGTATTGACAAAATCCTGTGTGAAGACTCTCTTCTTTTTTAAAAACTCCTTTACAACAGCCCTTGGTTTTCCTCCATTGCTCATCGACTTGCTTTTAAGTGCAGAAGATTGAGACGCCCCAAGTTAAGGGGATTCCTGAGAACAATTCAGTGGACAGAAAGCCAAAGCCACTAGTTGGGAAGCGTAAAAACTCCTCCTCTAGGGATGCGGTATTGATCGTTCTTCACTGTCTCTGTGCTTGTTTGGCAGGCTGCGCTGAAGGATTGGCGACAAGAGTTCTGCTCTACAGACCTGATCCCCTTGGCCCTGCCAGAGGGCCTGGGCATATGAGCTCAGCTTTGATATGGGTGTGCAGTGGTGCAGTTCATAACTAACATATCGGAGGAGACCGAGCAACACATATTTAACTTAGATTCGAGCAGCAGGGCCCCGTGATGAGCCTGAAATGGCAATTATTGAAATGTTTTCATTTCACACATTATGCTTACTGAACAGAAAGACCAATATACTCCTGCACATACACACGCAAACATTCCTGATGATAAATAAGAGCTTACGGGTGAATACAGTCACATCCGAGTCCTTCTGCTCAGTTGAGATTAGACTTTGCTTAAGTTTTCTCTGTTAGTGCAAGATTATTCCATTGCTTTGAAGATTCATTTATCCATTTAGCACATGGCCGTGTTACTGAAGAGCATGACAACAGGGTTTGATTAGGATTTTGAATTTCTGATCGCATGTGCTTAGCTGCCGCCACCACTCACTGTAAAACTTCATGGGTGTTTTTCTCATAATACTTAACATTCACCTGCTCAGCAAGTGTATATACATGTTGCTGTCTGGCATGTTTTAATCAGTAGTGTCTAAACAAAGTTATTTTTCCTTTCATTTCTCATAACATAGCAGTTAGAGGATTGCATAACATCTCCTGATGCCATTCTTATGTAATGCAGAGTGCAGGAAAAAGCCTCTGAGATCATTCTGAAGATCATACTGAACCGATGGAGAAGCAGCCTGGGATAATTTAGTTCATGACAGGGCAAGACCTCAAATAGACTCCATGTGTTACCCCCCTACAAACCAGTGGTAAAGGGGTGATTATTTCCATCATTTCCTGAGCTTTATCAGGGAATATAGAAGATCAGTATTAAGGTGTGTTCACAGAGCATGAGAGGTGCCATTGGGAGGAGTTATGCAATGCCCTGCTTCCAGGCCTGGGGGGGGGGGAGCAATTACAAACAGGCTCAGTCTAAGGGATATGGGTCTGTAAAGCTTCTCATTTATATAATGAAAACACAATGAGAAGTAAGCAAAATGGTGCAGCTGTTAGGGGCCTAGTTTCTGGTTCCATTTTTCTGGAGGTGTCCTGCTGTTTTAACCTCTTGAAATGCATCCAAGTGGTGTTGAACCAAATTCTACGCTGTGCAGCTAAATAATGTAAATAGTGATGAATTATCCATTAAGTCATGCATTTTGTAGGAATTAATACTAGAGGTTTAGAAAGACGGATGAATGTAACTGTGATCCACGAGGCACTGGATTTTGGAATATGTCAGGCTGCCTCTGAAGATGTGACGTTCCTGGGGCCCGTCGCAGTTCACGTGCCATAGGGAGATTTAGAAAATGACGACTGATCACAGTTGGGTCATCCTCCATTTTTCTTTCCCTGTGGCCTATTGTGAGGAAAGAAATGGTTCACAGATTTGTTGTTGACCCAAGCTGCCCATTTAGTGGTCTGTTCAAGCAGAAAAATGCCCTCCTTGCTAAACCCCTCCCCAGCCTTTTCTGACAATGTCAAGTGTTTAGGTTCTGCTCAGTACAGCCTGGCTTGCAAAAGAGCAGAAAATAGTAGCATGAAGAACATGAAGGATCACCAGAATCCCTGGTTGAAGCTGGAAAGGTGTTCATGTCAATATCCAGTTCAGTATGCTGCTTCCAGTAGCAAAATTAAGCTGAAACTCGACTTGCTTTGAAGCACTGTCGGCGGAAATGGACTTATGCTGACGGGGTTCCCTTGCAGGTGATTTGGATGGATTTGGGTGTTTACACTTTTCTGAGAGGTGTAGCGATCAACAGCGCTCTATACATTACCGTACCGTACCATACCGTACCGTATGTTTTGCAAAGTCTGACTAAGAGCTCATTTCTACTGTCCTCACACAGGAGATTCATTTCACAGGTCATTGCTCAGGAAACAAAACAGAAACTACAAGTCAAAAAGACTAGAAGGTATAGTCAACCAGTGCCATAATGAAAGTGCTTTAGTGAAAGCATTCAGCGCTGATAGACTTGTGTGTAACATTTTTTCTCCTGGAGAAGCGCAGTCTTCAGGAAGGAGCGTGTTCTGTTGAACTGTTGTTGTTTTTTTTTTTTTGCCAGGAGGTGCTTGGCGAAAAGGCTAATGTCTTCGTATGCATGGCCTGTCAGTTTCAGTTACCATGTTTCCTCAGACTCAGCTGCTTACTTAACCCTCTGCTTGCCCTCCTTCTGTAGTACCAGCAACATGTCGAGAGGGTTGTCTTTAACATTTGCCAGAAGCTTCCACTGGAGAAGCTGTGCCCTCCTGTGGGGAGGAATATATATATATATATATATATTTGCAGAAATGATAAAGCCAGGTAAAAGAATGAATTGTCAGGCATTATCCTCAACACATTTCCACTGCATTGTTTTTCATCTCCTTTCTGCTCAATTCTTGACATTTTTCATGGTGAGTAATTGCTGCAGGTTCTTTGTCCTCCAGCTGCCATCAGATTTGTTGGACCATGTTAGACAAATCACTCCTGAAGCTGAAATGGTTTGG
This sequence comes from Arapaima gigas, assembly GCA_900497675.1. Taxonomy (NCBI): domain Eukaryota; kingdom Metazoa; phylum Chordata; class Actinopteri; order Osteoglossiformes; family Osteoglossidae; genus Arapaima; species Arapaima gigas. The sequence continues at coordinate 92,490 of UFQX01004351.1, read as the reverse complement.
TTCTGTTTTTAGACACCTGTTCATCTGATCCCCCTTTTAGCCGATCAGGTGGGGAGGAAAATAAATCAATGAGCACACAGCTATTTATTAATTTACTTGCACTGTATCACCTCATTACTGCAATTCAGGCTGGATAATTCAGCTGGATACCTGAAGAGCCTCAGAGGAAGAGGAGGAGGAGCAAGATCTCCCACGTGACCAAAAATCCTTCCCATGCTGAACAAGAGAGCTTTAAAAGAAGTTTTAGAGCAGCGAACACAATGATCTGCGTAGCTGTGGAACGTGACAGTGACGTGAACAAGAGCCTGGCTTTCAATAGCACAATTGATTATGCTGTCATAGGTTATAAGGGGCTTTTTGTAACAAAATTGCATGAAGGAAAGGAAAAGTTCTGCACTGAGACCCCCCCCCCCCCCCCCCCCCCCCCCCCCCACACCCCCCCCCCCCCCC
>UFQX01004351.1:52097-92021 GCA_900497675.1 Arapaima gigas | reverse complement strand
CCCCCCCCCCCCCCCCCGCACATCCTCGCTACTGATGGAGAAATCTGACACAGCCGCCTCCCTCCATGCAGCAAACCTCTCAACTGTATACTGTACATATACTTGCAAATTAAGTGTCTCTAATGAGGTAGCTGGTGTTTATCCTGCTCAAGTCACGTTTCATAGTTATATAGGTGTTTTCCAATGGGCTGTGAGCGCATTATTGTTTTTTCCCCTCATTTAAAATAATTTGAAACAGAGACTTGGTATCCGATGAATTAGATTCATATCCAGAGGGATTACTGTGTTCCCAAGATATGATTCTTTGACTTTACGAGATTTTTGTGTTTATGAGTGAAATTATTTAATAGGCGTTACGGCGTCACAGTGAAATATGAGGCTGACTTTTTGTGCTTCTGAGGAACAAGAGCCTAGTGCGGGTGGGAATTTTCCATTAATTCGTAATTCGTCATTCTAAAGTAACACACCCAAAATGGCTGACACACTTCCTTGCCGTTGCACTCACTTCCCATAATGCTCCACTCTTTCGAAACAGCACTTTGAGATTATGTCTCCGACGTGCACCGGTTTCCAGGAATGCATTATGAATGTAGGGACATACCTGTACTTAGATACTGGTGATCCAGCAGGATGAACCAGGGAGCTGCAGGTTGAGTCTTAATCAGTGAAGCTCTTGTGCGATTAGTGTGCAGAAGCTGAAGAGTAGCATGAGGAGAGCAGAGACGAAGGAGATGAATGTGACGCTCAGAGGTGTCTGCTGTCAGGTGGGTTTCTCCCGTTGCGGATTTGTGGGTTTTTAGTGATTGTAATAAGCATCTTTTGCCTTCTGGTGTCACCTGCCTTGTTACCAGTACAAAGCAGACCCGATAATCTGTTGCTTTACTTCAGTGTGACAATTTATGCTTTGTTCTTTATGCTAATGTGGTAATAACTGTAGAACAACAACAGCAGCTATAAAAATAAGCATTTTTACAACAGTGGCACTAGTTAAGTGATACCTTTATATACTTCAGAACTGAATATAAATAAAACAGCTTTTACAAGAAAAGTTATAACTGATGGAAAAGCAGTCAGTTGGTTAAGCAAATTAAATTCTTGAGACCCAAAATCAATAATTATAAAAAAAAAACAATAAAAAGAAACAAAGGAAACTGTGCTATGTTTTCTGCGTTAATAGATTATAAAAGCAAGCAGAGTGACACTTCTTGCAGAAAATGCCATTATTTTGCTATTATTAGAGGAGGGACCTCATTACCATAGTATTTGTACTCCAATAAAGCCTGCTTGCAGCAAGTTATTCAATCATTTAAATTGTCTCTTTGCCTGGTTCCTCCAAATCCCCAGAATAACACTTTTATGTATTCATTTCTCATGCCAAGATCTCCTGGTGACAGGAGATGTTCAGATAAAGGTCTGTTGAAATGTCAAGTGTTTTTGTATTTTAAAAAATTTATGTCGGAAACATCTCCCCACAAAATCTAAGACTGACGCCATAGTGGCAAAAGGACGTTTGCTGAGCTTTCGACTGCCAGGTGCGGATTTCTCTCTGCAATAACACAAGGTGGCGCTGCGATGATGGACACACCCCTCCAGCTTCTATCCTTTTGTGTTCTCCAAACTCAGACCCAACATACATTATCTCACCGTTTGTCTTCTTGTCCATTGGTTACTTGGTTCAGAAAGACATTATTTGCAAGGTTTAATTGGAAAAGGCAGAAAGAGTTTAAAATTGTGAATTATTTGATAGGAGACAATTTATGGCTTGAGGCTGAAGTGATAGCTGCATACACAACATGACATTAGCATTACAGCTGAAGGACACTAGACTACTGAGGAGACACAGCCTGGGTGTCACTCCTCCTCCGCAGGTCTGACAGGCAGGTAAGGCAGAGGGTATGGATGCTCTGAAGCTGTCAACCATCTCCTCAGAGCCTTTCCCGATTAGCTCTTCTTCTCAGTGCTGCTTCACTGTTCAAAGGGTGGAAGTGCCCTCAGCCTTGACTCTGAGCACAGAGTAATGTGAGGAGGCACATGTGGCGAATGCAAAGATGTATCCCAGCAAGCCTTTCTCTGTTTTACACTGAACTGAGGCTGGGCCTGAGCTAGCAGCAGCCAGGGCCAACAAAGAGACTTAAGGTTCAGTCAGAGATTCTTTAGTTGTAATAGAAGTGAATGACAGACTGCTGCTATGTTTTTACCATGTGTGCACTATTTCTCCATCTTCAAGGGATGCATGCAAATAATACTGCACTTCAATTCATTTTTATTGAGGCTTCTTCTCACACAGGGACTCAGAGCGTCGAGCAGTAAATTAGGATAATGGAACAGAAAAGTATATAGTGACGATATATGTAGATAAAGGTTAAATGTTAATGAGAATCATTGTACAGGGTATAAGTGCAGAACCGTAAGCCTGCCAGCAACTGAGGAGAGGAAAACAAACAAAAAAAACACTTCTCTGTACGGTTATTGCAGTAAGAAAGGGCACCCAGATGGGCCAGTCCAGAGACGGGAGTGCTGAACCCATAAAAAAGTCCTAAGTGAACAACACAGGTGACACCCTTGTTCCTTCCACCTGTTTTCAGTATCCCAGTCCTCCTTGAGCAACTAGAGTGTCCTGTGGGTGGTTTTGTTTTAAGGCTGCTGACTGCAAGTGAGAAAACTGTTCTCAGTTGTTGGATGAGAAGTTTGTGGTGGTTTGGAAAGGGCATCAGGCAGGTGAAAACACTGCTGTGAATCTTGAACAAGGAGACAGTCATGCAGCATAATAAGATGTGCAGTAATGTTTGTCCCTAAGCCTGCCTCAATCCCACTGTAATCGTCTTCTTTCCTGGGTTTCTCTCTACCGTGGTCATCTCTCTGCATTTAAAGCATTGAAGTTTCAGTTGAGTTCTAATCCTCATGATCTTAAAACACCACTTTTTTTTAACCTATTTTATTTTCTTATCTGTTTTTTTCCAGCCCAACTCGCACATCTAGCAGGTCTGCCCTTTAAACCCTTTTCTCTTAAGTTTTAAGTATCTTCCAGTTGGAATATCATTCCCGCCTGTTTAGGAAAACATGTCCGTGTTTAAAAAATTGCTTTTCTGTTCTGACATGATCAAAATTTACAATTGTTGGTCAAGCACATAGATGCCAAAGAGATGTTCCAAAGCCAACCCAGTCCTTCATCGGCTGTGTGTCACGTTATGATGAGGTGGATCCTCTTCAGTAATGCTCACCGTTTTTGTTTTGTTTTTGAATTTGAAGCATTTCTGACACAAGTTGCATGGAGGTGTGCTGTTTGGCCAGACCCCGGGTTTCATACGTCACAGCTGCCGGCGTTCTACAGGGTGATATTAAAGACCGTTATTAGCAGGGAGTTTTCTGTGGATCCCGTGAAGCATGTGGTGAGTTTTTAGCACCTCGTTGGTTGTCAGACAGGAAATTACAGGGAATGATGGCCAGCCTTTCAGCTGAATGTGACATCAGTACTGTGCAGCAGGCGATGTGTACAGCCTCAAGTCTGTAGGGTGATGTGACTGTTCTGCTTTGAGACTCAAAGAGGTACTTTATTTACTGCTGTGAGATCTCACCTATGTTTGTGGAAGGCAACTGTCGCAACTCATACTGCTGACACCCAAGTAGACTGTCTGAGGTCTGCGTTGTGAGAGAAATATATTAGGAACAGTTGAAGTCCCTCTAGTGTTTTCTGAAAGGGAAAAAGAGAGAATTGATTTCCTGCTCCTCTGACCTTGATGAACAAATGAGTTGTGTGCTGTACTTTGGGTGCTAAATTCCTAACGTTCTCCCTCCCATTCAGCCTATGCAGCGTAATGCTTTCTGGACTGTGTTTGTTGCATAACTTGGCCCTCTGCCGGACGGTAGGCAAGGTTCAAGGACCACGACTTGCTCTCGTGGCTAACAAAGCGGTATGTTTGAAGACATCTGTGCTGGTCAGTGGCTGCATTTGCAGTACAGGCACCTCACACATCTCTCAATGAGTTTTGGTTTCGGCGTAGAAGGAAGACGCATCATGGTGTCGTAGTGTTGTTATATCAGGTGTCATGGTCATTCAGCTGGTTGCACGCACAGAAGAAGAGTTAGCAATCATGCAGAGATGATTGTGAGGAGGACTGTGCTGAGCTTCAGAGGGATCCTGTCAATCTGCTGCATTGTGTTGCTGGTGCATTACAGCACATTAACCTCATTCTCAGTATGGTATCAACTTAATCATTTGAAATATCTCTTTGGAACAGACATCTGTATAGAATGCTGAAGCAGTATGATTCTGTATTTGTTACTTAAACAGGTGCCTTAGAAACATTGTCTGGAAAGAGTTCTGATAGCTTGTTTTCTGTGTTGCTTGAATATACCAGCAGACATGCAGATGTCCCCAAGTTGATGGTAATGCAAGAAACGTGTGAAAGGCTTTGAATGTAAACATTATGTAACTATCAGTGTATGATACAAAAAGATGGATATGTTAACATATTAACCTTTATGCACAAGGTGTGATTTTTTAAGCACACAGATGTGTTCAAAAAACACGTGAAAGAACCAGCCAGCACCTTTGATAATGTGCCACATCATGTTAGTAAAGGACGGCTTTCAGGCAGAGGACATCAAAGAGCTTCTTGTTCTTTCATATTTGCCTCTCTTTGGTCAATTCCGATGGCATTTAACGCTGAAAGAGCAATGGACCTGCATTTGACTCAGTAGAAAGAACCCCTCAGGCTGCTATAGTTAGTGTCCTCAGGGCTTTTGAGTGAGCATCCCGCAGTAGCGAGTGTCCCTCGTCTGCGATAGTGGGCGTCCCCAGTCCACTCGGGTGAGTGTCCTCAGTCTGCGTTGGTGATTGTGCTGTAGGAGTTTCAGTATTTTCAGTCTGTTTTATTTTATATCCATTTCATTGAGTGTTCCGGGTGTGTGTGAGTGAGGGAGTGTCCTCATGCTGGTTTATTGAGTCAGACTTTGGAGTCTATGCCCACGAATCCTCAAAGTGTTCTGTATCACCGGTGATCTGCTTTACACCAACGAACTCAGTTGTTTGTAAAGAACCGTAAAGCAAGCGGGCAATAGGGGAGATTTACTTTGTCAGCCACAGGTAAAGCTCAGTCACTTTCTTCCTGACATAAACCATGGTGTGGAAATTTAGGCCAGAAGTTCTCTTTTCAGAAAGATTGTGTGTGTGTCTTTCTGAAAGAAAAAAAAACAAACAAACATGGTGATAGATGTGGCAATTCAAAGTGACTATAGTATCAGAAAGAAGGAATATGAGAAGCTGGAGAGAATGTGGAAAGTGATAACCAAGGTGGTCCCATTGGCAATAGGAGCACTTGCAGCTGTGACCCCTGAACTGAATGAAGGGCTCCTTCGGGTTCAAAGTATGACGACATTGGTCCCAGTCCAGAAGAGCCCAATCCTACAAATGGTAAAAATACTACACTGTGCCCTCAAGCTCCCAGGCTTCTGGTAGGAGGTCCAAGTCTGAGAAAAGTTACCCCCCCACGGGGGGGGGGGGGTAACTGGGTGAGAATGGATTTGTTAAAAATTTGAATTATAACTAGGAGGAAAGGTTCAGGAGTAAGACAGAACAGCAAGTACTTGGATCGTTATTACTCATACTGTTACCTGAAGGTACTGTGATGACTGCAGGTGGTGAGGCTGCTGACTGAGGGTCTATGTTTTAGGCATCTAGTGTCAGAAATCCCAACACCCGAATGACTGGTATCTAGTGAGCCACACACACAGTACCCACGTTGCCTGGTGTAGCTGCCATTGTTCTCAAACCTGAATATGTGGATCATGTAGCCTGCAGACATCTCTCTTTCAGCCTTTAAATTTAGTTTCTGAAAGTTAATGCAATGATTGCAACAAATTTATACCTTGTACAACATTCCAGCAGTCAATTAATTTAGTAATTACACATTTTCCCAAAAGGAATATCATGCATCATAAAGACATTTGGTTTCAACTGGTTCTGGTATAAAGAAAGCAGGTCCTAAAACCCTGGTCTACTCCCAGCTGGACATTATCCATCCAAGGTGCTGCAGCTTGACTTCAAAGGGCCCTCAGACTCTACCTTTGCTGTGACTGTCTTCAGCAGCTCAGTGACATCTTCATGAAGGGATACAGGTGATGTTTGCCAGTAGTGGAGTCCTGAAGAGGTTATACTAGGTGGGCCATATTCTCGCGAACCTGCAGTTATGACCAGAGAAACTCTGCTCCCTGAACAAAACACCTGGCTTTTTGTTCAGGTAAAAGCCTTGCACTAGAAAGGTGCACAAGTTAAATTGAATAAAGGTGTTTGTTACATGCTAGTTATTTCCTTGTTCTAATCTCCATTGTGGCATTGTTACCTTGTACATGGTGCTTCACTTGAAATAAAAAAGAAATGGCAGAACAGAGTATGAACAAGGACACGAGTATAATATAATTTGGTGCTGTAAATGAATTTGTATTGAGAAACGCTGAGTGATGGTGATAGCTCTTGAGACGTGCTACTTCCATTGTTTGTAACATCTCACTAAAGCACCTCTTCTTTCCATTGACGTAAAATGAATGGGTTGATGGCACTATCAGAGCACGGTAAAGTGAAGGCTATCATCTCCTGCAGGGCTAATGCATGTAGACCCCAGTCTTTGTCCTTGCAGTTTTAATACAAAACACCTTTGCTTGCTTATGAAGGAGTGGTTTGGTACGGGACCCGTGATGACGGATGGGTCAGCAAGCTGTTTGTGATGGTAGCAGCAGCCGAATGCAGTGGTGCGAGGTCCGAAAGCGTAGAGGCCCGTGATCTCTGCGAACAAAGGCTTTCTATCCTCGTGTTCCGATCTGCTCAGGTGTATGTTGGTCATGCACAGTTCAGCTCGATTTAAGAACGTTTCTGTGGAAGTAATGAACATGGAACAGTTACCAGAAGGTTGCTTAAGTGAAGGGTTCAACCCTTAAGCAAGATGCTTATTCTGAAGTATTACAGTACAAATATCCAAAATATAAATGGCTAAATGGTAAGTTGCATGGAGAGAATCTGCATATGACCTGGTTGTCAGTGAAGTCATCATTCACTTCACTGACAACCAGGTCATATGCAGATCTATCAGAACTGATACTTTCAGCAAGGTGTGGGCCCTCTGTGGGGGGTAATGATGCAAAAGTGAAACTTTTTTAGAGGTTGTGGTTGTAGGGAGTCTAGTATTCTATACGTCAAGGCTTGTGAGGCAGCTTTACCAAAGGCATCAGCGGAATACTAGTTAACATAAGGAAAGACACGGTTTTATGCACATGGCCGTTGGTGTTCTCGCCGGTGGACAAGAGGTGGTTGTTACAGGTTGGATGCAGAAGGAAAGCAGAGGCCATTGCTGGTGCTGAACAGAAGAGAGAAATGACTGACATTTCACTGCTGTTCAGAGATGGATGATGGAAAGAGAGAATTCGTTTATCTGGGAGAGCTGCAGGCTTTGTATTGGCAGAGGGAGATGGAGTACGGGAAAGGCTCGGATTGGCAGATTTTGGGTGGTTCGAAATTGGGGAGGGGGGGTGCTCTGGCGATGATGAATGATTTCTCTGCTTTTTCTGATGTATCCAGGGCCTCGGAGTACCTGTATTTCCCACTTATATGATTTCTAAAATATTGGGACAAAAGGTGGCTGGACAGAACAATCGATATTTCTGAGGACAGTGCCAGAGCTGTCTGTCTCTGTCCCCTGGCCATCCCACCCCTCCCAGGTACCATCTCCATGACCACGACCTCCACGAACACAAAGAGCAAGTTTGTTTGCCTATCAACGTGGGGATTTTGCATTGATTGTCACTTTTAGTGGAGTAAATCTGAATTTTAATCCCCCCCCCCCCCGTTTTTAAAAAAAAATGAAACCTAGCTCTATGTCTGTCATGATAGAAGACAGGAAGTCAGTCACTCATTTTCATTTCTCACCCTCCTAGGATCTAATGCCTTTAGATGCCACCCCGTCCTTCTCTTGAATTCATGGATATGATAGTGCTTGTTGTTGGTGTGCCGAGGTGCTGGTGAGGCAGACGTCATCGATGGCATGTCCCTCGATTGCCTGTTGGGGGAACAGGGCTCAGAAGGTTCTGTGCCTCATGGGGACTCCAGAGTGCTGTTCCCAGGCAGCACCGTGATGCCCTTTGATCAGTTTTTGAAGTTTCTCATCCTGCCTGATATGCACTATACGTGTTCCTCTCACTCCCTTCTTTTATCCTTGTTTTTCTGCAAAACCAGGTTTATTCATTTATTTATTTATTTGTTTTTTTTTTTATTTTGGGGGGGATAAAAATCAACAAACGAGGAAGGTTTGTGTATGTCTTGTGCCATGATCTTTCTACCTGCACAGCATATTCTCAGACATAAGGCTTCTCATCCCTTTTCAAGAGGCATCAAAGCTCATCTTCTGTGCAGGTGTGTTTTCCCCTGTCATAATCTAATTTGTACTGTATGACATCTCGCCTGTCATTTATACAAAACAACCTTTCACTTGCTCTGCAAATTCAGAGTATACAAAAAAAAGGAAAAAACGCATATCATCACATCCGTAGCAGCGCTCTGTTTTTTTGCCATCCGGCTCTGGGTAGAACATTAGCAGCTCTTTCTTTTAATGAGGACCATAACTGGGTCACTGATAACATAGCAAGACGGAAGGATTTTTGACTCAGCACCCCCCCCCCAAGTTTTTGTGCCTATTTTCTTGTTTGTATGAAATAAACGGGTAAGAACTATGCCAGCGCTGGAATGTAGATGTGTCATTGAAATCACTTTAGGAGTTTTCTGTGCTTGTATGTCTGATGATGGCCCCTGTTTTCTTTCACATCCAATTAAATGCTGGGGACTGCGCTAGATGTCACGGATGTAACAACCTGCGGTAATTGTTGAACCAGTTTGCACTCCAATTTTTTTATTTAATTTGAAATATTCTTCAGCCTTTTCAATACTGAAACAGTTGGAAAATGAATCCCTCCAAAAGCCCTCAAGGAAGTCTTGTGGACTTTGTTGTCTGAGGGAATTAACACTGTTTTTCCACAGACAGACAGAGTCTTTCATGCTAACAGCGGCTGTGCTGTGGGATGACTGTATGAATGACCATGTTCTTTCCGCTCTTTTGTTCACCTGCAAACGCCCTCTGTAAGAATTCGCCATACAAATTAGTTTTAGCTAGTACAAGGTTGTTTTGTTGAATAAAAATTGATATTAAAACCAGCAATAGTTTTATTTTTTCTAGGTTAAAAATCTTTCTCGTACACGCATACCCATTTTTATGGTTCACTTCTGTGATTTATAAAAGAAAAACCAAAATTTTTACTTTTAATCACTTTGACCACAATGGTTGGTGTCAAGGTTCAAACAGAATGGAAAAATAGTTCTGCTCCTCCTTGTGTTATGGTGGTATATAAACCCATTCTTATCAGTAATGTTGGTCATATCTGCAGTGGGCTGGCGGACCACATTTTAAATGTGGAACTTCATCAACCGCCGTCAGAGTAGGAATAAAATATGTCCAGGCTTTTATAATCCTATTTTACAGAAGTAATTTGTCATGGACTTGTGAACAACTGAAACGGTGAAGTGTAGCCCAAAACATGGAGGGAACTGCAAATTTCCTCTTTCTGCAGCATTTTCTCCCTTCAGTGCTTAACAATGTCCACTCTCATTACCCTCCTGGCCGCCTCCATCGCGACTTTGACAAATGACTCCGTTGTGAAAATGGGAGGGAACTGGTCAACCACAGTAATTGTTCAAACTAAGCAGACCTCATAAATGAAATGACGATCACTAGGTTTCCCATGATCCTCTCCGATCCTATCTGTGGCATCCCGCTCTGTCGCTTTACAGTAGCGGACAGGGTCTCGCACGTCTTCATTCGTCTGCTCTTGTGGTGGGGCCTCTCAAAAAAGCACTTGCATGTCAAGTGGTCTCCATCTGAGTGCTAATCTTCTCGTTTCTGATGTTTCTGCACTTCCTTGGTCAGTCAGCCAGTGCTTGTAGAAAAGTAATTTAAAGTAAAACACTTATTTTAAACAAGTCAGCTGGCGACACTTTTGTCTGCTATATTGGTAGAGGGTTTGCTATGGAGAGCTTTGTGTGAAAGTATGAGGATTATGCTAAAAAGTAGATATAGTGTAAAAAGCAAATATTATACCACTTGATGATTTTTGGTGGGTGAAATTAGGTAACCTGTGCTGTAAAAATGAAGACTGTGAACGCTTGCAGGCTGTCTGGGCCCGTAGACGTTTAAAAAAAGACAAGTAGACTCTAGGAATGTCACAGTGTGAGGTTTTGATGGTACAATTATAGTTTCGGGAAATATCAGTTTCATGGTTTTTACAATTTTTTCAGGTAATTTACTGTGAGGCCCAGTGGAGGGAAAAAAGCACAAAGACGTGGTGGCATAATTAACTATCTCCCCCATAACATTCTTCAGGTCTTGCCAATAACCCACATAAGCCTACATTCTATTAAATACAGAAATATGACAGGAAAAATAGACACATTCAAGATTTCATTTAGAAACTAAAATACAGTATTTACCTTTTTAGTGCATAAAAATGTAAATCTACATCAACCTTTACAATAAAATGGTCAACAGTTGGTTGATCAGCAGGATCAGTGGTAGTTTTAGACTAAAAGTGAATCAACAGTTAAGATCAGACCAATTCATGTCAGAAATTGTACCACAGATTTAATGATTAAAAAGAATTCCAAGCATAGCGACTAACCCAAAATGTTATCAACAATCCAGTAATGTTTGCAGTGCAGTGTTTGGCTGCTTAAGTTACAATGACTAAATGGAAATATTCCGAGAGGTCAGAAACTCAGCCTGTCCTGCTCTGTATTCGGAACTCAATCCTTCCTTGTGAGTAAAAAGTGTGTGTTGCTGGCCAGTGGATGGACTGGTGGTGAGGACCAATTACAGGAAAAACGTTCATCAGTGACAGAAATATTGCTGCAAAATGAACTCGAACCTAAACGAAAGTCACGTTACAGCGGCTCTGCTGTGAACCACTCCAAGAAGTGCAATCGCTAGTTTAACACAACCAATGTCATGTTCACTAGTTTATTTTTCACCTTGACGGGTCTGTCGAGGGATGGATGATTATCACGCGGATGCTGAGACAGATTAGAAGTGCTTGAACCTTTGGCAGCCTGTATTTTTGCAAACTGAATATCTGTCCTCTTAACCTTGATTATTTTTGAATGTCCAGAATGGTCCCCCACTGCCGATTTAAGGCGCTTTTTGGTGGACACAAAGCAGAGATGTGCTGTCTCTTAGCCAACTAAAATGTTGTTGGACCAGCCAGCTGAACTGACTCACTTGCGACAGGAATTTTTCAGGGCAACACAGAATGCAAGGCTCCTACGAAAGAATTTTACTGTGGCTTTTAAGATGTTTGGAAACTGTTGTTTTTAATTGCGGTTAATCATAACATTAGTTATTTGCAGCATCCCTAGTGGAGACAAAGGACACGCATAATGGAGCTGAGTTCTTACATTCTTCTGTCCTCTCTTTGTACTTTTAAGATGTGCAGTGTTGAATACATTCATGTACCAGGACTTGTATTTCTAAGTTGCAACAAAAGGAAAAGTTTGTAAATGCTTTAGTACGTTTATGTCCAGTTGATTTCTGCCCTAACATGCACTGTAATTTAAAAAAATCTGGAGATGGTGGGCACTTCAGCCAGGTGAGAAGTCCTGTGAAATGGCAGTCTGTTGCACTGTGGGATTTGTAGCACTGTCGAAACAGCACAACCCCTCTCGCTGTGTGTTACAGGATCGCTAGCATAAGCACAGCAGCATAATGCCTCTCACTGTGTGCTGTGGGACTGGTAACACAGCCATGAGAGCAAAATGCCACTAATGCTAACTGCTGTGAATCTGCAGCCCCTGGGAGCCAGGGGTGTGAGAGTGATGACGTGGAAGTGTTTATTGCCTCTCGCTGGGTGGTAGCAGCACAGACACAATGATTCCTCGTGGCACAGCACCGGACACACGGGCTGGCAGCGGCTTTGTTGCGACAACGATTTCTCCAGAAAGCTGATCCGGGCCTATGGTTGTTTTCACGCCCGCTGCCAGCGCAGTGAACAAGCGTAGATTGGGAACCTTGGAAAGACCACCCTCCTCCTCCAACATTGTACCTCCAGAACGATGAGCGCAATGATGACAAATCGGTGATGGGGAACCAGGTGGGTGCACTTCTTTCATGAAGCAGTGTTTGACACACATGGCTGCTTGTTACCAGTGGGAAACGTTGCAGCCTGTCCTGCCGTCACAGCTGATGTCTGCTCACGTTGTTATTGTTTAGAGTCATTCTCATTTTTAACAGATGCCTTGACCATTAAGCTTCAAGCCTGTTGTAGATTTTTGACAGAAAACAAAACTTATTCACCCGAGTGGCTCTCGGCTGATGTCCGAGACGAGGCACAGCGAGTCATTAGACAAATAATTGCAATAGAATTTTACTGAGAAGTTCCAGGGCGATTTAAAGATAAGTACACATGACAGAAGGGCTTAGTTTATTCACAGTGAGTTGGGTGTAACATTTTGCCTGCCATGCTCTTTTTTTTTTAACAGAGGAATCAATGAGGCTAGATATCGAACATCACTGAAAGAACTTTATAGTCCTGCATAAAAGGAATCTGTTGAAATAGTTATATAGTACTTCATGATTTTTTTGTGGGTCAAATTGGATTACCCATGCTGTAAAACTTAGGGGTCCTACTTTCAGACGAAGACTGTGAGCACATCCATGCTGCCTGGACCCACAGTTATTAAAAAAAATCTTTACATGGGGGGAAGTGGTCATGACGTGCAACTTGAAAAGATCCAATTATGCTTTCTGCTGACTTGGCTCCCCAGGCAGGGCGTGGATTATATTGGTGCGAGTAGGCGGTGGTCTCGGGGAGGATGTGGGGCGGGTGCCGGGTACTACCCGGTGCTCCACGTGGGGCAGCAGGCCATCGGACAGAATTGGAGAGAGTTGGCGATTGTGGAGTCCGCTGGTGAGCAGCAACTCGTACGTAGCGTTTGCAGTTGTTGTTCATGCAGTTTGCCAGTACACATCACAAACGCAAAATCAGTTGCATCCTTTAGAAAGTTACCTTTTGCACTTTTCTCTAATGCATAACCCTAGACCAAAGTAATAAAGGCGAGTTCTGTAAAGCATGGCCTAAATGCATAATTCAGACAGGTGTTTTTATACTTTTTCTGTTAAAGTGATCGACACATTATAAATCATGACAATCAAAGGAGTAAGAGCCATAATGTAGCCCTTTTCTGAGAAATGTCCCCTTTCAGGCTAGAATGTTTGTTTTCTTCCTCATGATACGCTTAAGCTGTGCGAGGTGCTCATCGCACCACTTCAGCACCTTGTTCAAACCTGTGACACCTCTCCTGCTGCGTAGGGACTGTTATTCTTTCTCTCTCTCCACCCCACCTCATCCACACGTCCCTCCGTTAAACGCATGAATACATTTACCTCATTACTATTTATATCAACTTTTTTCTCAAATAATTATTCACTATTATCCACACAGTGAGGTGGTTTACAAGAACACATTTTTTGCTTAGAGGGAAGAAGTTGAAAGCAAGAACTTGGAGGATAGACTATATACATGAGTAATTCATCAGATGTTGCTATATTATTGATGCTTTTTTAAACATGTACATAGTGAATTTAACGTAGAGACTCTGAATTGTGGGTTGTGGTTTGAGATGGTCAGCAAAGCACCTGGAGCTAAAGGCCCAAAGGTCCGCGTTGTGTTTCTGTTGAAAACACGATTGTATGAAAGTGACCTTGGTAGCAGCTAGGCCCATGCCTGAAGCACCAGAAGGCTGTTGGTTTCTAGAAACTATGTTCTTATTTGGCCTGTTTACACCTTTTTGTTGTAGTTTAGAAAGAAGGTATCTACTAAGCATGTAAAGGTAACAGTAATATAGCAGCAAGCTGTTTTACTACAGCCACTCAGCTAACACATTTCACTCAAGGCTGCGATGGCTGTTCTACTTTGTCTCTTAGTAATTTGTGCGTTGCTGTCACTGTGAAAATATTTGGAAACCATGAGAGAAAGGAATTTTGATTGTTCCTTTGAGGTGGATCTCGAGAACGCAAACGTTCCGTACTGGTGAGGCAGTCAGCAGAAAAACGCCCCCAATGTGTGGCTGAGGCCACATTCTGCACGAAGAAGACAATCAGCTTTCCATCTGTAACCTAAACAAGTTCCTGCTTTGAATGAGCTGCCCCATTTTTTGTGTGTTGCTGGTGTGTGGTGCTCTAGGGGGCTGACGGGTAAGCAAACACTGGCATGCCGTGCGTGGGCCTATGTGAGCATACGTGTGTGTGTGTGTCGTTGACCTCCAGAATAAAACGGTGTGTGAAACGAGAGCTGAATTTCGAGTTGTGAGATGGTTTACAAGAGCTGTGGGAATTGCCTGTGTGTTTCATGTGCCCCGGTGGCCCGCGAGACCACAGCTCTGCCAGCGGTGCGTTGGTTCACGGCAGAGGGCACTCGCAGGGAGGTGGGGCTGCATCGTGCGGGACACGCTGGAGGGCATACAGGTAACATTATGGTTAAGGAAGCGGGCCTTTTACCGAGGAGGTACTTCACTGATGGATCTTGCTGTACAGAAATCGCAGTTCTTAATCTATGAAATATGCTCTTGGTAAATAATTGATTTATTGAGGTTCTAAATAAGTTAACTTCCTCTGTGACGTGACCGACGTAAAATGGTGACGACCTGTCCATCGGGGTGTCTCGCTCTATAGGTCCCTGCAGAAGCTGTTTTAGTGGCCAAATTGGTGGCAGTGAAAATGTTGCTTATGCCCTCATTTTAAATTACAAGAAGTGCTGGGGGCTGTAAACAAGGGAAGCGAGGGCACTCTCAAGGCAGCAGATTGCCATCGGGCGGTAATGGGCTGGCGCGTAGACGGCCGGGCTGGGAGATTAGGCTGATGGCAGAAACGCTCTGCTCTGTGCAAACGTGTGAACGACAATACAGTCGCGTTTGGAAAAAAGTGAGGACTGGATGGACTGCGCTATGAACACAATGACATCAGCTCCCTCTTGTTGCTTACGTGTGTCTCGCTGCCTCTTTCACTGTGCCAGGCGCACAAATGACCCCCTGTACTCCACTGCCTCCGAGATGAGACAGGAACCATAAGAGAGGCCATCGCTGCGATCTCTGCAGGATCTCTGAGATTAAAGACAATCGTGCTCTTGATTGGAGCGCTTGTGGACACGCCGCTCCAAACACGCCGTCGAGGGTTCTCCAGACTATGAACCTTACTTGCGTCTTTGTGACTGACTGCTTTGATACTTGCCTGGTTCAGATGTTGAAGAAGACCAAAGGGACCTTTTGAGTTGAGTGAGAAGAGACACCGAGGACTGAGGAAGCAGGAGAGGAGAGGTGCTTATCATAGCGGACTTCAAGCTTGATCAAGTCTCTGTTTAAGGGGATGTCTTGGGTTCATGTCTGTGCGCCCGAGTGCTGTTTGAGACCGCAAGGACTGGCGCTGTGTTGTGTTTCAGGAATGATTTTTTCAGACAGTTGTGGCGGTTTAGGAACACAGTGGAAGCTGAATTGTCCGATTTATATGATTTGAAATGAAGTCTGATTATGAATCTTCAGAGATGAGACTTTCAAAATCTGTAGATCGGAAGCAGATCTTCTAAGAAAAAAGCCTTGATCTGACTCGCACTAATTAGCTCTTCATTGGTCTCCATGTTCCTGAAAAGCATGTACGCTTTCTCTGAATAATTAAGATTTTGAAAATGTGTGATTATGGCAATGACCTGGCAGTTCTATGAAATCAGTCTGCTTTTTCCCAAGATTCAGACTTGGGAAACTTCTCTCGTTCTGTATTTTGATTGTCAGTATCTGTTTTCAGGTGTCATTCATGTTGTTCTACTGCTTTTTTAGCCATGGAGCAAGTACTTTTCATTGTGGACACAGTACATGGAAAGATGGATGATTTCTGAAATATTGGTCTCAGCTGAACTCTTAGGTGTGTCTGAATTATCTGGTGGTGAATGAGGATTTTAATTGCAGCTGGATTGATGGATGTGCCATTAAGTTGAGTCTGATTCATAGCCATTGAAGTAGTTCCCTAGGCCAAAGTGGTAACAGAAAGGGTTTGCCATTCACTTCTCTCTACATGTTTGTGGGATTCGAACACAGGGAGAACATGCAGAGTCTGCATACTCTGTGCAAACCCCTCACCCCCTGAGCAGCCCAGGATTTGTGAAGTAGCATCTTAAGTGCAGAAGAGAGAGGGGAATTATTCAGTGAGAATAAACCTCGATGCTCCCATTGTTTCACTGGAATCTCAGGGTAAGATTGGTATCTGCCAGTAGTTTTTTATTTGGTGGGAATTCAGTGCTGACTGATGAGTTTTTCCCCGATGGATAAGGCTGGATTTAGACGATTGCTTCTTCTCTTTGCAGCCAATTAAAGAGCTGTCAGAGGGGGGATCTCACAATAGATCACATCATCATTGCCTCTGTGCCCCTACGAACGCAGCATCAGTAAGACTCACAGCACCATGAGCGAACGGAGACGTGTTCCGGAAGTTTGAACAAACACTCATTTAAGGTTCATTTTTTTTTGGTGGTTGGTTTAGTTCTCTTTCTAACATCCCAATCTTTCCAGCAAGTGTTTTTTTCACTTCCCAATATTTAAGTTGCTCTTGGAATAAATGGACTACTATACTCAAGTGTGTGGTTTGTTTAGATTCTATGCAATGTGGACCACACCTGTTTAGATACAATAAGGTATATGAGTAATGTGAGGCACACTTGCAGAGATTTTGCCCCTTTGGGTTTGTGGTACTTAACACATTTTCCAGTTTAGCTGAGATGTATAGGCAGGGTGACCAGCGCACCCAGCATGTACCCTGTCTGATGGTTCCCAGTCACACTGCACATTGTCAGCATCATTCACAGTGATGCTGTGTGGCCATCACGTGGGTCACACAGAACCTCCTGCACTCACAATCTTCTGCAACGCGCAAGTGTTTGATGTAGCACCCTCATCTCGAGGACTCCACTGTGAAAACGGTAATGAATTCTGGAAGGGGTGAGGGAAGCTCCGTGCCGCACCAACAGGACATTACTCAGTCAGTGCACCGGTCAAAAATAGGCTCTGCATCACATTTGTATCTTGCTGTGGGGGAGCCGGTACTTGACTCATTCGGTACTTCGGAGCTCACTGTGAGGCAGCTGCTGAAACAGAGCAGCAGGGCATTGGCTGTTTTGCACCTAAGAGCTGTTTTTTGTTTTGATAGCTGTTAAAAATGTAACATCTAATGGACATTCTTGGGTATGGTAAAGGTCAGTTCTACTCCCATAGCGTGTCACCCCCCCCCCTCCGTCTTTATCGCCAGTAGGCTGCTTCAGTTCTCATCGCCGCTGTTTTCAGATTCGTTGGTAGACAGAATGTGGGCTGTTGAATGAGCTCAAACTCTGCAAGGTTTTCTTGCTTTTAAAAATCTGAATGTATTTATTAAGATTGTTTTTAGAAAACATTCACTCCACAACATGAATGGTTTGTTGCAATAAAAGATGAGGTTAGCAGACTTGCAGCCTTGTTTTTTTTTCCCCCTTTCCAGTGCAAAATGTGCCATGAAAGCAGGTTTCTGTCTGCAGCAGACTGGTTTACTGAATGGACACACACATACACACCCCTTCCTCTATCAGAGAATGGAGCCTTAATCCAGCTGCATAACAGACTGTTGTAAGGGCTACTGTGATGGCTTCACTGGCTGAGAGTTAGCTTAGCATCAGCAGAAAGCACCTTGCTGATTCCGTGCTGCCACGTGTCCCTGTGAAAACAGAGACTGAGAGTCAATGCAGTGGAGCAGCCAGGGGCTGTCCTGGGGCTTAGCACTGCAAAAAAAAAAAAACCTTCCGCCCATGTGGCCTCATCCAGAAACTGCACAGCTGCACATATTTTTGCCCATAGTTACTTAATCCTTTCAAATAGTGGAATATTTTAGTGAACCGGCACCTGTGTTTCAAGGTGCTCAGAAAGGCAGAGGGATGGATTTGAACATGTTGTTTTTTTTAATTTCTGAGTTGATAGCATCTGAAAATGAGCTGTAGACTTCAATCACTCACTCACGTTTGATAACCGCTTGTCCTTGTCAGAGTTGCGGCCGGCTGGAGTCTGTGCTGAGATCCCTGCGTGTTTGCAGGGTAGATGCGCATTCGCTCACATAGTCCCACACTGCAGGCAGCATAGACTAACCAGGTAACCCGAAAGACATCTGTTTTGACTATGGGAGGAAACCAGAGCCACTCACAGGAATGAAGTTAAAGGGCTTTATCAGCAACATATTGTGGTTTCAGCTGGATACAGATGTCATTTTATAATACTTTAACGCAAAGCAACAGGAATCTTAAAGTGTATTTATTTATTTCACACAGCAAGCCTGAGGCTGGTACAAGATCACCTCTTTGGTGTGTTTGTCTCCATGCTACCAGTTGAAGCCAAGCACATGCATGTTAAGTGAGAAAGACACAAGGCCAAATGTAGCCCATGGTCTTAATTTACAGTCTCAGAGTGCAGTGCCATGTTTGGGTTACAAGGACCTTTAGATGATGTGTCGGCATCCTTCTAAGGTGGCAAAGAGGTTGCAGCCTGGGGCCGTATGAAATTCCGCGAGATCCTGCTGGCTCGTGAGTCAGGCGTGCATCTGGTCTGATCTACAAACATCTAAACATGCCCACGGAAACTAAGCTTTTGTTCCCACAGTCCAGTCTGTGGTGTCCTCCCTCCATTGCTGTCGGCAGCACAGCGGAGGCAGGTTGTTAATGTATTATTATTGTGTTAGTATTAGTACATATTGCACTTCTCACAAACACTTTTTGCCTGTAATAATCAGTTTATTTCCTGCACGTCTATTAAATGAAAACAAATAAATGGAAACTCTTTTCCGTTCCACACAGCACCTGGAAGACCAACTGAGAAATATTGTTTTCATTAACTTAGCAATAAGGCGACGCCACACTTTGTGCAGTTGAATTTTTTGGATCCTTCCGGTGCGGTTTTACTGTAGTTGTTCTACCACTATAGAAATATAACACACTAGGACTGTGAATTCACAGCCTGGTTCTCAAGTTGTACAGTAACTGTATAATAAATGTGTAAATCAGCATGGGTATGGTAACGTGTGTAAATGGGAGACCATTTCATAGGACAGGTGTGTTGAATTGGAATTGCAGATCAGACCCAGAGGAATTAGAACCTCAAATTTCAGCCTAACTTTAAGTGGGCCCTGTTGGAGGAGACGATACTGGACCTTGCTGGTGACCACAGCCTCCCCTGAAAGCAGCACTGCACACTGTTGTGAACCAGGGTGCACCGTGCTGTCAGTGTGTGTAATCCTGGCTTTAACAAGTGGGTTGCAAGCATACGTGGTGTGAGGAAATGTTTACCGCAATGTTTGAAGACTTGAGAAGCACCGTTCCCACGTCACGTATCACAGCTCAGACCAGGTAACGTGTCAGTCTTGTCCTGCATGTGGAAAGTGGTTCTGTTTGAGAAGATGGGTGAGGCTGACGGGGTGTTACATTGTAAAACAAGCAAGTCTTCAGACTTCCATTCTCTTTCCCTGTAGGAATGCAGGACTTCAAAGACCTTTATTAAGTTGAAACACTAATGTGTCAGAAAACAATTGACTTGGTTTTTTTTTCCAGTGTGTGATGTTTATGTGTGAGGCAGCAGATGCGAGCGTTGTGTCTGCAGGCACGGTGCACGGTATTGGTTTTGTCCCGTTCATTTAGGATGTGCTCAGATTTAATGGAGATAAAGGCAAAGAAAAATGGGAGACTTTATAGCACTGCTAATTCTTCATGAACCGTGCTCTCAGCTTGTGCGGATTTTCATAACCAAGTGATAAGTTGATCCCGAATGACTCAAATGATTGACACTATCTAATAATGTTTAATACAGAAACAAAAAGTGGCTTTTGGCACAGTAATGTTCCTCACACAAAGATCAGTGAGGGGATCAGGTTCTCTGAAGCAATTTGGTTTTCCTATTTAAGAACTTATTAATCAACAAATGGGGCTTTAAGGCAATGTTGCCAAGCAATTTAATGGTTGTAGTGGATTCATTTTCTTTTCATTACATTATTTCATGGTTGGACAGCCAGCGGAAGGCAGAGATAAGGGCAGAGTGGCCAAAAAAATGCTTAGCGTAAAGTGTGCAGAGCATCAAATACAGTCCATGGCAGAATTGAGCGGAGGGGTTTAATTTTCATCATCTCCGACCGAATTCTCAGCATGGGAGTATCTAGGTACTCCAGGTGAGCAGCGAGAACAGGCACACTCCTTATGAGCTGTGGAGAGACCGAGCACACACTCAGTCACACAGTCACCCGTGCTACCTGCTGCAGCTCTAGGTGTGTAAGTGTATTATTGTGTGGTGTCGGCAAATGCTGATTTGTTTTCGCTTTAGTCTGACGCCATTGATAAAATCACGGATACCGTGTGACATGTATTTAGATGTGGGTAACGGCCGCCAGGGCGGAGATGAAGGCAGGGCTTTATTAGTGCATGAATGAAGCATCCATGTAGTGTGCAGGTTGTTTTGAATGGAGATGCTGTGAAAGCAGTGAGTGAGGTTCTGCTGTCCTTGAACACTTGGGAATCTTTTGTGTTTCTCTCTGCTTCGTGAGATTGCATCATTTTGGTGAGAACAGTGTGCCACTGTGCAAACTGTAAGACGCTCACATTGATGTGTGAACGGCCGAGTGGATAACCCCCCGATATTAACCAATATTTTTGGTGCGTTGACCGAGGGCTCTGCATTATCTAATATGCAGCTTCAGACAATGCTCACTTTTCAAGTGGAAACTGCGGATGTTTATGTAAACATTTAAACTGCAGCTCAAGTGTGTCAGTTGTGTCTTCCCAGTGCCTTGAGGTGATTATGAAGGAGGGATCAAATCATTTTCTCTCCAGCCGACGTCTCCTTGGATTTTGCCTTGGTTGATTTTTTTTTTTTTTTGACCTTAGACCCTGGTCTTCTGAAGTATGACATTAAATCCTTTTTATCTTCTGTCTGCAGGTACAACAAGGCAACCCAAGGAGGGAGAGGTCCCAGGGGTGGACTACAACTTTGTGTCCGTTGACCGGTTCATGGAACTTGAGAAGAGCGGAGCCTTACTAGAGAGCGGAACGTATGAAGGTGGGCTGAAGGCGGAAGATCAGACATTGATGTTTTGCTTTGTTTGTCCCATTGGTCACCTTTTTAATAGGCACTATGTCACTGTGTATTGACTGCAGCAGCAGTAAAACTGTACTGAAGGGGGGGGACTGAATTCTCATCTGGTTTCCTTTCTGTCTGCAAGTTCTGCTGTCGGTACTTCTAATCCTCACACTGAAGTGGATTCAAGTCCAGGCTGTGGTATCTGCATGCTGATAACAGGGCCCACTTTCCTTCCTCCTGGCTGCAGAGCTCTTAGACCATGAGCAGCATGGCCCTCCCCAACTTCAAAATCCTCCACCAGTGGATGAGGGAAACTCAAAGGAGACGTAGTGTGTGGAGCCACAGTGGTTCCAGTGAATGGCCCTTCCACACATCCCCCTGCCGAGGTGTAACGGCCTCCATGCATTTCCAGGGCAAACAGACAGCAAAGCTAATGGCCCAGCTATCTCTGTTTGGCTTTCTTTATGGTTTTTCTAATGCAGTGCCTAACTAATTGTCACCTACTTGGTAAGAGCAAGCAAAGACGGGGGATGATGCAAACGACACCTTTAGCCCGTGGGGTCCCACGCTGCATTCGCTTGTCATTTTCTGAAAAGCAAATTGTCGATTTAACGGTTGGCTGACAAAGGTGCTGTTAGATTTTCCTGCGATTTGCTCTGGGCATCGGTGTCTTTGGACAGATTTCTGAGGAGCCAGAGGTCCGCTTTCCCCTTAGTTGCTCAACAGTCATTTGGCCATTTAATTTGCGTTCCAGATCAGAGGAGATCTGAAGAACGGTTAATGTGCAGGGTGTGCGAACATGCCACCGTGCTGCTTGAATAACTGATGTCTGTCTACAAGCAGACGAACCTTCAGAGCTCCTGACATTGTTGTGAACGGTGCAGATCTCCAGACTCATCTCCCACTGAAAGGCAGCCTAGAAAGCTCACTTTTATTTCTTGTTTTTAGAAACCTTTGTTACACCATCTCCAGCCACCCCACCCACCCCTTTGTTGTTGCAGCCATAATTAAAACAGTTAAACTGTTGTCTCCATCTGAACAGTGTGTTGAGACAGATGTGATGGGGTGGTTTATATTTGTCTCCCACACCTTCTCTGAAGGGGTCACATCCCACCTGCTTTTTCTGTGAAGTCTGCCTGCAAGCCAGCTCCGACACTTGCTCTTGGCATCCGAGGGTGTTGTGTCTAGAGTAGCTGGAGGTGGGCAGCAGTGTTGGCCGTAGGTGTGCTCGGATCTCAAAGGAAACAGTAAAAGTTGCTTTTTGTGGTGCAACAGAACAAGGATCACATTTCAGAGCTCTGGTTTATTGTCGAAGTCATATGTCTCTTTTTCCGCGGTCTCTGAAAGTGCTTCCCACGGGGGAAAAAAGCTGCCGTACGCTAACACCCAGTTACAGGGAGGATTTCCAACGCTGCAGCCTGAGCGAGCAAGGCGCCCTCTGATGTTTAGGGTACGTCATGTTTGTATGAGGGGCAAGGTGTGAAATGGGGCCCACGGTTTCCATGCACCAGCCACCCAGCAGAGACTAGGCATACTGCTCCACTCCCACCGCCTGTCAGACGTGACCAGAAAACTGCTTGCAGCTCAGTAGTTGCCCTGACGGCTCAGCACAGGGCCTTCCTGAAAGTTCCACAAGAGGGTGACTGCATGATGGATCAGTGGCACACTCCGCAGAGGGTAAGGCAGTTTGTTGAGTGGGAGGATGAATTGCACTCTGTGGGGGTTGTAGATGGGACTGCTAATGGTTTTTTGTGGTTTTCAACAGGGGGTGTTGTCTATGTTCAGTATCAAATTTGGATGAAAAATTGTGTTTTTGATTCAGAAGTCACTGTTGTGTGAAACCAGACACAGGGCAGTATTTTGAAAAACACAGCGTATGTATGAAATGCACATTTACAAAAGACAATGCAAAGATGTAATGTTTTATACAGTTCTGTGCAAAAGTCTTAGGCACCTGTGGGAAAAATGCTATAAAGTGAGGATGGTTCCAAAAATAATGCCATGAATACTTATTAATCAATAAACCTTCTAAAAAGTGCAGCAGACAAAAAAACCTCAATCAGATCAATATTTGGTGGGACCACCCTTTTCCTTTAAAACACCATCAATTCTCTTATGCAAACTTGCATGCAGTTTAAGGTAGAGGTTGGTAGGTTCTTCCAAACATTTTGAGGAATTGGCCACAGTTCTTCCGCACACTTTGACTGTCTCTGCATGTCCTCCCAGACTGACTTGATCATGTTGAGATCAAGGCTCTGTGGGGACCAGACCATCTGTTGCTGAAGATAGTTGTGTATGACTGATATCGGGTGTTTGAGGTCATTCTCGGGCTGCAAAATGAATTTGGGACCAACCAGAAACCTCCCTGATGGTAGATAAGAATTTACCTGTACTTCTCAACACACATTGAAGTCGCACGTCTAACACTTTTCCACAGTACTATATATTTTGATTATTTTTTTCAGTTCACCTGTGGCTGTCTTTGATCTGTATCGAACTTGTTCATTAACCACTGTGATGTGTGCTGTTCTGCTGCAGATAATTATTACGGCACACCGAAGCCCCCAGCAGAACCTGCACCCCTGTTCCTGAATGTAACAGACCAGATATTGCCGGGGGCCCGACCCAGTTCGCAGGGGAAGCGCAAGCGCAACAAATCCGTCAGCAACATGGAGAAGACTGGCATCGAGCCTCCCGAGGAAGAGGAGGAGGAGAGGCCTGTCGTCAATGGCAACAGTGTCGCCATCACCCCAGGTCAGGACCTACCCAAACGTTGCGGAGAATATCCTTGCAGAACCCTGAAATGACCCTCAAGTTAGGGCAGCAGCGCTCCACTAGAGCTATGTCAGGACATCACTGTAGCTGACATACCAACGGTTTGGCATCAGGCAGAGTGGCCGAAAGCATGTTATTATTTAATGACTTGGCCAATGCTTCCTAACCAAAGTGACTTATGTAACTTAAATTGAAGTCATTTACACTTAAGGGTAATTTTTTGTGAGGTCCAAACAATCCAAATGTGCTTCATGTCGTCCACTTTGTCGGGAGAGGTGGATATTAACAAGTTATACTTACGTTTCTACAGAAAATGTACTGTTCAGAGGGCATTGTGGCTTTCATACGTTTTCCTAGAGTACTTTTGGAAATAAGAAAATTGCAATGAATGTTTTTAGCTTCATCAAAATTTGTGTAAGTTTGAGACATGAGCGACACTTCCTCATTATCACTGGCATCTTTTGTGGGTTTTACTGACCATTGTCAGTTATTGGCTGCAGACACTGTGAATAAACATAATGTAAGAGTAGTTTGTTAATGTCATAAGGTTAATATTTGTCTGTGCATGAAGATAAACCCCAGTTTAGTGCTAAGTGATGTCCTACCTTGACTGCAACCTCATTTTAAATATGTTTAGGAACATTTTCCTTGTTGCTCGAGTTGCATTCTGTAAGATTTAAGCATTTTTTGATTTTGAGCTGAGTTGTCTGGTTAGTTGCTCTTGGTTTATGAATTTTTGATGTATGGACTATGCTAACAGGTTTCTGACGTGCTAATAGTGAATTAATCATTTTGAAATAATGAGCCATTTAAATATTATTTAGATACAATCAAATTGTTATCAATCTCAAGTATTTCAGTTTGCTTATAACTGCTATTTCTAGAGTTGTGACTAAACATCTAATATCAAAACTGACTTCTACTAAGTGAAAAAAGGTGTGTTAATTTTAACCTGTTAACACACCAGTTAGTATGTTGTGTTGCCACGAGCTTCACATCCATTCACAAAAACATGAAAACGTGAAGCTGTGTCCTTCTGCTAACTAGTGACTTATTGAGTATTAAGCAGTGTCAAACTTGACAGATGATAACCTCTTACATTAGACAACATTTAGGTAGCAGCAATAAATGAGCTAAACGTTGTTTTCAAGGCAGTGCTGGCCTGCAGGCCTGTAACTGGGATGGCCTAAATAAGCCGCTGCCCAGATAGGTGACTGATACTAGCGAGACTGACTGAGTGAAGCAAGAGACTGAGAAGAAACATAGAGCTCTGTTGTTATTGTGTTGGTTATTTAGGCAGTTTTCCTTAGTATTCCTTAAGCCATAGTATAGTTGATAACACAGCAGTTACTGACAATGATGATGACTTGTAACCTAAAAGCTGGACGAGATTTGAATTCTGAACCTGTCACTTGCAAATTGCTTCAGATGGAGATGTCAGGTAATTGGCAAACGAATTGTGTTCGCCTGTTTCTTGGGCAGTGGGTAGTGTAGTAGTTACAGCCATTGCATTTAAAATACACAAGTCCTGCCCCAATCAGTATTCTTATCCTGAAAACCCTCTGTGAAAATGACCAAGTTGTACAAATGGATTAATAATTGGAGGTAGCGGAGTAATAGTGATGAATAATACCGAGCTGACACGGTCATTCCGTACTTACACAGATGTACGAGGGAATGAAATGTAGTTTCTCCTGAACTGCAGCACAAAATACATTAAGCAGACAACATGACAAAAAAGGACAATACAAATAAATTAAGGCAGATATAAATAAGTGGGTGACTGTGTAGGTATAGACGAATGGATAAAAAGGAGATGAATAAATAGATGGCAAAAGGGAATGAGTGCGAACAAAGTCAGTTGCGATTGTTGTAATGACACAGGGGGAGGTGGTCGGTGGTGGTGCGGATCAATCGTCTTCGAGTAGTGTTTCAAATACATGACCCACCTTTATCTATAAAACATAAAAGACAAGGTTTACTGCCTGTTTGTGGCTCTCAGAGAGCTTTACAGTGTTGGAGGCGCACTTCCATCGCAGTGCTGCTTGAAGTCCTTTTTCCACTCAGTCTTGTAGAGCATCTGAACAGTCTTCTTGCGCTGAACAGTCACGTGCAGCAGTGTGTGGTTGCAAAGTCGAATCTTCATAGTACTATGCTGCTTTGAGGAACTAACCTCTTTTACGTGATCACAATTGTTAAATCACAGAAAGGATATTTAATCATCCTTTATAGTGATTACCCACATTCTTCCCAAATTTGTGTTGGCAGTTACAATAAGAAGAGCAAATTATGGCTTTCATTGGGTGATGCTGTGTCAGTAATCAAGTCCATGGATGTATTGTGAATGCTACAATGAAGAGCAAAGAAACCATGAAAACCCATAGAATGGAGGAATTAAAGTTTGAGAAATGAAGCTGGAATGTGTCTGCTTTGCCTGGGGTGTTGGAGCTTTGAATGGACCAGGAGATGGTTGGTGAGGTAGTCGTTACAGAGAAGTGCTGGAATTTTCTGTGTGGTCTGGTAACCTGTAATGATTCACTGCCAGTGGGTTTTTTGTAAATTTAGCTGTAAATCTCAAAACAAGTTGTCTTTTTCTTATGGCTCCTGGACAATGCGTCTAGGCCGAGAGCCGGATCAATAGCCACCACTACAATCTGAGCAGATATCTCTGGTTCATAGATTTCTTCTCTCCACTGTTGTCATCTCTGTCCCAACAGACCATGAGCAGTCAGAGCTGTATGGAGCTTTGCGATTTCTTTCTGTCCCTCTGTGTTTGCCCATCTAACGTGCACGCTCTGTAATGCATCCACATTCTAATTTCCGTGCATTTACTGACAAAAGTTTTTCATTGCTGAAGCACTTGAAGATGTTCATAGTAACAAAGTAAACAATCAAAGAAAACACAGCACATTTTAAAGATGCAGGTGTTCCTCACTTTCCAAACTCACTATCTGAATATTCACTACAATGAATTGCAAAAATTTTGACCCAAAATTTAAAAAAAAAAACAAAATTCATAGCATCCACTAGTGAAAATGTTTAAATTGCCTGTGGATTCATAAGAGGATGTACAGGATGTAGGGAAGTGAATGTCTGGCAGCCATTTTGGGTGCGTTAATTGAATAAAGGGAAAGCAGAGGAGTAATTGTAAAAGATAAGCGGCTGGTTGTTCTGACACATGCATATATTTCCTAAGTGCACAGTTATAAAGTTCTTCACAACGTATTCAGTGGATCTCTGCTTCGGTTCATTACTTATCGTTAAAAAGTCTGAATTACCCCAGAGCAGTAACTCTGAATCTGGAGTTTCCAGTGGAAAATCCTATGTTTCTGAACAAAGAAGAAAATCAGCCAGGAAAGGTAACAAGAGTGCGCTGCAGTTGTATCTCAGCTGTTCTCCCCATAGGATTGTCTCTCGCGCTCGTGTTGTTTAAACATGTCGTGCGTTATCACTGTCTTCTTCCTCACGTTATTAAGTGAAAATGTCTTCTAAAAAAGTGGAAAAGCCTGTGAAGAAATCCTTGGTGGACTGTTCTATAGGTGTTTGAGTGTTGACTGATATTTGGGGGTTTGGTGATGGGCTGGGAAACGCATTATTTTTCCCTTTAAATTAATACAATATAGCCCCCTGCTGTTCAGCATTAGTTTTCAGGAACGGATTGAATTTAGATAATAAGGGATAGCTGTATGTATAAATTTGTGCCTTTTCCCTTTGCGCATCGCAGGCTGTGTTACTTGAGGGTGAGCAAATTAATAAGTGAGGATGTTTCCAGTTGGCTTAACTTGCCATTCTACCCCACAGAATCAAGTGAGCATGAGGACAAGAGTACAGATGGCTCTGGTGACAGTGGCCCCCAGCCCTGCTCAGCTGAACCCACAACCTTCACCCCTGCAGAGGCACCAAAGGAGGAGGGGGATGCTCCAAAATCACCCCCCAAGCCAGAGCAGAATGATGAGCTGGGGCCTCTGCCAGACAACTGGGAGATGGCATATACAGAAAAGGGAGAGGTTTATTTTATAGAGTAAGTGCTTTCTATACAACTGTACATTTTTTGTAATGTTTTCATCTCATGTCTTGTAATTTTTATTTTTGACACTTGATGATAAAACATAAAATGATTTTTTTTTAGCATCTTGGACATTAATCATCAGCTATAGATGGCAGACTTTCTCAGCTGTAGCAGGTAGCCAGGTGTCACTAAGACCAGACATGTGCTGCTGTCTGACACATATGAACAGGTTGTTTTGTTGGACCTTACTGTCCCATGGGAAGAACATGCGTAGGAGGCTAATGAGAAGAAGTGGAACTACAAGGAACTGGTAGAGGGGTGTGTGCCCATGAAAGCAGGTGTCAGCAGCTTTGCAGGAACATCAGTGTGGGGGCCACAGTGTGTTGAGTATCACAGGCAGCCAGAGGAGTGAGGCTGTGAAAGCTGTTACTGACATGGTATCTAGATGGCTGTGGATCAGCAGAGATGAGCAGTGGGTTCAAAGTAGTGCTACCTGGACACAGGTTGTGGTCACATAACTCAGGTTGAGTCTTCTGGGTGAGGGTGCTGATAGACCAGGAACACGCCAATCCCCCCCAGGTTTCGTTGCGAATGAAGCATTCGTGTGCGTCACGAGATAAGTTTAACAAACAGTCCTGTGTGTCATAGGTTGACCATTTTTAAATTATTGATAATAGTGGACAGAGGGCCGAGTCCATCCTGATACTTGCACTACTGAGAGGTTTTCCATACGTGGGCAGTACATTTTGACGGCTGAGGCCACAGTAGGGTTTGAACATTAAGCTGGAGTCTGTGACCAGGAATAATGAGCTGCTTTGAGTTCATAGAGGAAATCTGTACAACTTGGCAAAACACTAAATAACTTTGCTGTAGGTTGTATGCTGCTCTCGTGGTAGAGGCAACCACAGATGAGAGGAAAGGGACAAAGATTTAGATGTACTTGTCAAAGATCCAGTCAAGCATAGTTTGCCTGTTTTTTCCCCAGAGAAAGAGCTGTAATTCCCCATCGCAGGCTGCTCTCCATATGGTTTTGTGCAAACAAAGACGCTCTGTGTTGCTTAATTAATTGTGCTGATCATTTTGCCCATGTATTAATCAGAGTGTGTTGTGTAGCTGAAGTTTTTAAGCTTCACGAGGAGCAGGACTGTGTTTATTGCTGCTTTGTAGGGGAGGATGGTAAATGATGGCAACAAGTAGGCATGGCCTAGTGGGTTCCACGCCTCCTGTGGGAATCCTGCAAGGGGTTTTCTTCGCCTCAGGACTGTACTGTCGGAAAAGCGTACAGCAAGATGCCCCCCTCCCCCCGTCCCCGTCATCGCCTTGAAGGGAGAGTATTGTTGCTGTAGATGAGCTCAACAGATTCATTGAAGTTTTCTTGGCAGCATCCCGTATCTGATCTCAGTCCAGTTTCTGGCCGAGTCGTAGCTGAGTCTGAACGTGCCAAGTGCACAGCTGTTGGTTTCTGTCACTCACGCATCTCTCCCGGGCTAATTAGAAGCAGTAAGCAAATTACACGTGTCGATTGCGGTTTTGTTTACCTAAACCATTTCCTTTTTCTGTTTACGGGCGTGGCATGTGGAATGATCTCTTCTCGTTCCTGTTGGAGAGTGCTCTGTTTGTGCTGCTGAGTAACCCTGCTCTTCTCTCGGTCCCTCTCCTTCCGTCTGCAGCCACAACACCAAGACCACATCGTGGCTGGACCCACGGCTTGCAAAGAAGGCTAAGCCCCCCGAAGAATGCAACGAGGACGGTGAGTTGGCTGTGTGCTGGCGGTCCGCTCTGCATCACTTGCATCACTCACGCTAATGTTTTTTCCATTTGTTTTCCTTTATCTCCATGTCAAAATGTTCCAACTACGATCCATTAGTGTTTGAGATAAGAGGAGGAGACGGTAGGGAAAAGCTGAAGAGAAAACCGATGGAGGTGCCATCCAGTTGCTTTAGATTTATAGCAGTTCTGAGATATTGATGCTCACCTAAGTCTCATGCAGCTGCTCTTTTCAGGCCTGGGGGTCTGTGTTTGTCTTTGAGTAGCCAACCAGTGAAACCAGCAATCATTATCCTCAGGCTGCTTCTCCAGAACAGACCCACGTTTATCCAGCGCTCTGCCCCTGCACTCTGGGAGACAGGGTCCGTGTGCTCCGTGCTTTTCACCATCCTCATTGACCAGTGGTTTGACAACACTGACAAATTGAACAGCAGGATGTTTCTGGGAAAATTTGAGTGCTTTGTTGTGACGTGTTCTTTAATGGTACGTTCCCTAAGTGGCACCATCCTTTTCCAGGGCCAAATTAGATTTATGCCTTCAGTAATAAAAGGGTGGAAGTTTGAGTGGCCCATCATACTATGTCGAAGGTTGACACATGAAACTACAGGCGAATCAGGCCTTCTGTCATTCCAAGTGATGTTACGGTTGCACAGATGTGAGGGACAAACTGCCTGACCGGCTGCGTGGAGAGCCACGCAGGTGGTCCCATGGTTCATAGTACCCCTGCGTCCACTGCTTGGCTTGGCCGTGCAGATGAACAGGTTCGTCACTCACTCTGGGGCTGGGCTCACCCTCTGCTTTGATGGCTTCTCACAGGATGGCTCAACATGGGGGGGGCTCTGCTCTGACCCTAACAGGGAATATGGTTGATGGAAAAAGAACCATATATGCACAAAGACAGACACAGGTGCCCAGATCCAGCACCACGCTCTGCCGTGGACTTCAGTGAAATGGTCCAACATTTCTGATTCTGACCGAAAGTCAGAAGATCATTTTTTGCATAAAAATAAATATATTTATTTGTGTTTTGTCCACTATAGTGACTTAATTAGTATTTCTGACATTTGTGGCCTTTTCACTGATGCTGCATGCTTGTCCCCAGCATAGCTGGTGGAATACATCAGTTTACGTCAGTGTCACCAATAATCAAGCCAACTTGCAGGGCCTCCCAACAAAACACACATTTCTGTGTAGCACACTTGGCCAGCCAGCAAAGCTTCGTTTCCATCCTGACAATGTCATCCCTCAGCATCCGTTACTTCTGTGTTGTCATTGACGACTGACTGAGCAGAGACTCAGCGTCTGTCTCGTTTCCCAGCAACTTCAAACCTGACAGCTGGGAGGCAGAGAGCATGTAGGGACTATGAATATCTCTCTGTTTACTATTTGTATGATCAGTGTTTGTATCCCTCCCTACGGTCTGTGCGTCTGGGCCTGTATGCTTTTTTGTGTGTTTCGGCGAGTGTTTGCATGCACGTGTGCACATCAGTGTGTGTTTGTCTGTGTGACAGAGAGGGGTAGTCTGGCAGTCAAAAGCACATCAACACCAATTCGCCCAGCTCTCGCTGTGAACAGAGCTCTGTCCCTGTTGCATAATCCTTTCCGCCGCCACCCTTCGTCCGGGATGGATGGGGAAAACAGCAGCAGAGCCTTCCGGTCTGAGCAAGGTGTCAGCTTCCCGTCCGTCTTATTCGTTTCCAAAGCCCGGCATTCTTCTCGTTCCCACATATTTACCATTTTGGCTGTGCTCAGGGAGTAGTGTTCCTTTGTTTGAGGATTTTGTTTTTCCTCACCTCCATGTTTTGTAACACAGGAGCCCCACAGTTCTGCTTGAGCAAAAACACATCTGTCTGCATCAGTCATCTGTGTCGCACTTCATTATGCCTTCTGTTTACCAACCTCCCATATGCAAGTCAAATTACAGCAAATCAGGGCCTTTAATAAATGTAGATGCATCAGGGTGGTTTATATGAAGGGTCTCCCACGTGCTTCTAAAACACTGCCTGCAGCCTGCGAGCAGCACGTTGGTGGGGTGGCCGTGTGAATGTCGCAAGGTTCAGGCAGCCGTCGCCCCATTGTTTGCCACCACTTGCTGTCTTGCAATTGGCCATGGCTGCTATTGTGGGCCAAGTGCACCGCTGCAGGCTGTGTGCTGGACTTGGTTATTATGGTTTTCTGTCGCTAATATAGCCAAGTATTTCAACCTCTGACAGACAACCTTCTGTTTCCCCCTAGTTTGCAGATACAGAGGAGGGCTGCTTCCTAAATGGAGAAAATGCCAAGAGCGGCAGCCTGCTCCTTTGATTCTCTGAAATGTCGTCACTTTTCATAACCACGCTGACGGTTTTATGAGGGTTTGTGATGTTCCGTTTTCAGCTGATGCTGTGAAGTTCGGGACCAGCTTTGGCCAAATTTTAAACTGGCAGAAAGCAGTTTCACTGTCTCTTTAAACAGTGAGGTGTGTATTTGTTTCACAGGAGGAAGGAGCCTGTGTTTGTACTGACTGATTGGTAGCCTGTGTTTCTGACAGACAGAAGCCCTCAGGAATAAACATGGGCTGTGAGTGGGGAGCGCGCCTGAGCCCCGGCTGAGGGTGGCGAGGGAGAAGTAAGGTGCGGGGAGTGGTCGGCCAGCGAGGTGACAAGAGTGCGAGTGGAGGTCGGTGTTCGGCTGCTTTGGCGTCTCTGAGGTAGACGTTCTCACCTCCTGTTGGAGCAGACTGAATTTCGGCATCCGAGTCACGTCGCGGGTCGCCCGAGGGCCTGTTAAAGATTGATGACTCCCTGTGTTTTTCCTCTAAAATGTACTCACTTCCCCCCATTTACAGAGTTCAGCAAAACCCTTCAACTGGACTTTGATAATCAACTTGCTCTTTGCATCCTGTGTTGTTTTTGAAAACAAAATGGTTGGACGTCTCAGATTTGTGCCCTGAACCACATGATGGTTATTTGGTGCATAGGACTGAAGCAAAGAATTGTTTGGTGGGGTTAGATCAATAACAGCAGTAATCCATAGCCACTTGATACATGGTTGTTTTCTTTGCCTTTTTTTTGTGGGGGTGTGAAATTTAAGGTAATCAGAGAAAAGGGGTTTCATACAGTCTTACTCGTACTATGTCCTTTATGCATAGATCACATTGCTTGTGTGTTAATAAACTGAGAATAGCCACTAATTTCAAGTGAACCAGATTGGTATCCTGCTTAGGCTCAGGTTCATAATATGCATCTAGGGAGAGCGCATAACTTCTTGCAATTAGCAAGCGGAAATATAGAGATGTGAAAGAGCCTTCAGTTCAGACAAAAAGGCTTCCTCCTGGGGTTGCCATGGAAACTGTCTCCCTTAGCAACCCGGAGGAGGCATCAAGATTTAAGGTGGTGCTGCATAAATTGCAGAGATTTAAGGGAGCTTTAAGGTCCCTTGTGCTTTATTTTAAGTCATCTCTGCAGGGATGTGTAACACGCGAGATCCAGCTTGTCCTCCGACAGATGAAGGTTCGTAGCCCTGCATTAATATTGTCACTGTTTCTGTTCGCTGCCCACAGTGGGAGCGGAGCAGAGCTGAAAGGATTGTGATTGCTTGTATCATTGGCACGGGTGTCCCTGGTCACGGCTCTTAAGGGCGAAACACTGGGAGGTAAATCGATTTCTCCTCAGCCTGGTGGCCCTACAGTACCATCACTCAGAGGCCCAAACAGGCCCAGTCAGGCGAGACACCTTTGTTCCAGCCTCTCCATCACCTTGTTTCACACAAACCTTTGGCAGGAATGTGCATTTAAAGTCGAGCCTTTGGTTATAGGACAGAAGTGCAAGATGATGCCCCGTTTCCTCTGGTCAACTCGAGTATGGTCATAAGGTCCTGTACAATTTGACAGGCAAAGAGACCCCAGGAAAGCCCTTTTCCTGCCCTGTCGCTGCAGCCCCATCTGTGGTTTTCCAGATAAAATTAGAAAAGGGTGGCTGAAATATTAATGAACTTTTGAGCTTAAAACTTATTTCAAAAGGTCCCACACTTAAGTGTGCATACTGAAGTGTTTTTACTCCTACTTTGAAAATGGGAAGAAGAAAGGCATGAAAGAGGCAGACGGGGATCAGAGAGATGGATACTGAAATGGAGAGAGGCAGAGAGGCCCCCTGCTGGCCCACGTGTAAAACTGTCAAACAAAAATGTTGCCTTGGTACAGGTGAGCGTAGCTGCTGTTACCAGCGCTGGCAGTCGGTGCGACTAAGGGGGCACTTTATCAGGCCCTGCAAGTTCTCACACATGCACAGCAGCTTAACACAGGACACGTGACCACAAGGTGCAAAATCCAGCAAAATAAGCAGTAACAAGTGAATAACGGAAGGCAGTATGGATTTATTTTAGTGTGAAATAATGCTGTGATCAAGCACAGAAACGAGAACATTAAACATGGAGAGTAGCGATGTGAATTTGGCAAAAAAAACCTGCTGTATTACTCCAGGGATTGTATATGATAAGAGCAACACCCCAGAGCAGACGGGTGAAGTTTTGCTTGTGGTACACCGATCAACACCGATCAGGTGCCACATATCATGTATCACAAGTATCCCACTCATACACTGTGTGTGTTGTGCGAGTGTCTGTCTGTCTGTGTCTGCGTGACTACTTGTATCTGTGTCTATGCATCATGCGCGCATGTGGGTGCGTGTGCATGTTGTGTTCAAGATAGTATGTCTGTGTTCATGGGGGGGCCACTGATGTCAGGCTGTTTCAGTAGTCTTCTTGCCCACGCTCCCAGCGGGTTTAGTGGTGGCGTCGGGTCACGGCACCAGGTAAGCCGCCCGCCATATGCGCACTGTGTGATGATCAAAGGAGCAGCTCTGCCATGGAGACTGGGGTGGAACACAGCTGTTTCTAAACAAACAAGATCAGAAAGGCTTGGAGAAGTTCCTCACTCTCCTGCTCTGCCACCTTGATCACAGCAGCTGAGAGAGGTGACACTTCTACAAGATCTTCGTTATCTGTCTGGAGGCTTCGTTTTTGGAGTCTTGGCATTGCATTTTCAATGAAATTCGAGGGTATCAGTATAATTTAGATTACTTCAGTCCTAAAGACCAAATTCTCGACCTATATTGATTCCTCAGTTGCATCAAAGGGGGAGGAGGAGTTGTGGACAGCGTTGTGTCGCTAGCTGCTGCAGGCAGGGCATCCCTGACTAAGTGACTGTGTAGAGTGTCTAAGCACCAGGACAACTGCGTGGCAACTGGCTCATTGGTGCTCAGTGCACCCAGATACTCAGGCCTTGAGGTGTTGCAGAGAGAAATGAGGAATTTTCACAGTGCCATGGCCCACATCCCTGTCTGGGCTGGGTGGCACAGCATAACTCCACACCGAGCCACTTGGCCGATGTAATTAAGAAGCCAGGCGAGCGAATTTCGCTGTTGTCTCGCCACGAAGGCTGCATGCTGGGATGAAAGAAATGAGAGAAGCTGATGAATTCCCAACACGTCCTGCTACAGGCCTTCGAACACTTTACAAAGGAAGCCCACGGGATTCCGGGTGCAAGGGTCGGTCGAGCACAGGCCTCGTACCCTGCCTGGCTTCCCTTGGGGAGCGAACGCTCCGGCAAACAACGCGATGGCGATTCTTTCTAACACGAAACGCTTCTTTGTTGTAATACTATTTCGACAGTCCTGGGCTTTGACTGAAACACATTTAGAGGTATTAGTCATTTTTGCCCATCATTTACTTATTGGTAGGTCTTGCTGAATGCATCTACACTGTGGTGAAAAAGAATTGCTGTGATGGTTGGAGAAGTGGCAGCATATTCCTCATGTTCAAGGTCAGGAGTGAGAAGCATTCTCTCGATAAAATAGTGTGTATGCAAACGGTTCAGCGTGGCGTGTAATAAATATCCAGATGAGAAGTATTAATATTTCTACAGTGCCCTGTCAAATAGCACACGTGAAAGAAATTCCAGTTTTTATTTTGGAAAAAAGCAATGATCCTGTCAGTGTCAAGTAGTCATTCTGACACGCTTCCTCATTAAGTCTTTCTTGACTTGGTCTTTTGCTCGCAACAGGTACAAAGTGGGAAGTTATTCTCTGTCGTCGAGCCTTTCGCAACAACACAGACCAAAATGGTGGTTTGATGCAGGTGAACCTCAGCAGCCCCATTAACCCGACACCTTGTAATAAAGTTATAACCCCTAACTGGGAGCTTAATACGTTTCTTGTAAGATGGCATCTCGTAAGTTGGAGATGCAGTTACCATCAGTTTCAAAGGGAAAGTATTTCTGGGCCCACATAGACACACCAATCTTTGCTCAAGTAACACCAAAGCTGATCAAAATTAAGATTGAAATATATATATATATATAATGTTAAATACCAGATATTATCATTAATAATGTACAGCAATCCTGTAGTAGTAGTAGTAATATAGATGCACTAGAAAAATTGGGTCGACATCACAAGATCACACACAAAAAACATGGAGCACAACTTGAAACAAAGGTGTGAAGATGGGAACTGAGTGGCTGTTGTGCCTGTTTTTCACAGAGACCTTTACTTAACTCTGAACGTTGCAAACACTCAAATGGCTCTCATACTTTTGCTTATGTTTTACACACACACACACACACACACACACACACACAGATTACCTGAATTTAATCCATACCATGAAAATGCATCAGATACCAAATGTCTGTTTTCCATTATTTTAAAAAGGGGAAATAAATAAATAAATAAACACCTGTATAACTATGAAGCCATGACTTCAGCGCAGTAAAACACTGTAAACACCAATTACCTACTTAGAAAACACCTAATGTCATAATTAACGTGTGTGTTTATAGCGTGTGGTACAGCACGTTTCACACGTCAGTTAGTGCATTACACACGGGGGCTGAGAGAGCCCATGGTGGGGTTTGGAGCCCCCGTTCAGTCTTAAGTCATGTAGAATAAAGGGAAGAGGTGTGTCAAAGTAATCTGCCTTGTCTGCATTTTTATTTGACACAACAGCTGACATAGAAATAAATAGGTTTAATTTTACTTGCATATGTAAAAACTCGTAAGTCAAGCTCTTGCACCTCTGGGGATCCCTGTACTGTTAATTTCGCACCGCGATCTGACCACACGGGCCGGAAGATGAAAATTGTCCAGCAGACTACTTATTCTGTGTTGTTCCGGTCATTTTGCAAATGAGCAAAATTGTTGGGAAAACAAAGAAGAAGAAAAGGATGTTAATAAAATGGAGTAAAATGGGGAAAGGATGCTGTGCTTTGGGCCTGTGGGGACCAGCAGTGGCAGCGGGAAGTGGCACACGTGTTTCTTTGGGTTCCCTATGCTAAAGCTCTGAGACAGAAAGTTCTGTAATGACGGTAGACCTTTGACCTGTAACTCAGCGTCTTCTAAAGGCTCTGAGCACAGTTTGAATGCCAGGCTTTATCCAAGGAGGGTGATTCTTACGTTGGCACAGGGTGGGGCATCATGACCAACTGCTGCTGCATCAAGTAGTTTCTTGTCCCTGGTGACATGTAACTTGCAGTTTCACAGGTTAGCTGACTGTGGCTGGGTAGGAATTACCTAGTGTGTGTGTGTGTGTGTGTGTGTGTGTGTGTGAGACAAAGAGAGCCTGTGACAATTATAAAATCATACAGGGGAGTAATAGAAATGATAGGATGATGATTTTAAATTGTTTTGTTATCGATTCAAGTGACATTTTAGCTACTACTATTAATATTATAGTAAATTTGGCAATAATTAAATGCCATTGATTTCTGTGAAGAAGAGATTCCATTTAGAATTGATTTCTATACTTCTCAGTGTGGCTGAGTAATGGATTTGTTGTAATTGTTTTTCAGAGCTTCCTTACGGCTGGGAGAAGATCGACGACCCCATGTACGGCAGTTACTACGTTGAGTAAGTCTTGCACTCTTGCATCAGTCACTGTTTGTCTCGCAGCCGATCTCTGCTGGTGGACCTTGCAGGTGGCTAGTAGGTGCTGCATCTATTTTAGTTTCTTGTTGGAAGGAAGGGAGAAGCATCACTCTTGCGAAGGGAGTAAAATACATGTCTCTTTCTCGTGTAGCCATCTTTTTTTCACTAATGCAATGATTTTAGAGAGATGCACCTATTTTTAGCAAGGCTGGGGAATATTCCAGGCCAACAGTGGTCCAGGATTTGACAGTCTGGCTGAACTCCAGCTGAAGAGACTTTGCCCCCCCCCCATTTCCCAACCTTCTCATTCCACTAGCGTGCATTATGCCCCCGTTGCCCTCTACATTTACATCCTGCAGCGAGAATTATCTTACCTTATACAAATTTGAATGCGTGAGGTTTGCATAAACAGGCATAAGCTCGTTCAGGGCTTTTCCTAAATTATTTTCTCATTAAAAGCATATCTACTGGGTGACCCCTTATTTCACACTCATAAATCATATGTAATTATTGGCTGCTGCAAATCCAAATGAAATTAAACCACTGACCACTGATGTTTAAGCAGTAACTCAAGGACCATTTTTTTGCCATCTGTGAAAGTCTGTGCACAAGTAATTATACTGCCGATTGCCTGACTGGAGTGTTTGTGAGGAACGGGGCCAGTTTAACTGAGCTCGCCTGTGACCGCAGACTCACGCTCATTTCTCCTCCTGTTTCCTTTAAATCCGGCTGTGACGCATCGGTGGTTGTGATCCAACTATGGCCGGCTGCAGTGAACTCTGACGACCTTCCCGTTTCGTCCGTTTGCAGCCACATAAACCGAAGGACGCAGTTTGAGAACCCAGTCCTGGAGGCTAAGCGGCGGCTCCAGCAGCAGATGCAGAGCCAAGGCCTGTCTTCACTTCCCCTTGCGGCTGTCTACAGAGGTACCGCTTTCCCCAGGCAGCACAGAACGTACCTGCACAGGGTGGGATTGTCGAGGCATGAGAACTTCACCCACCTCCACTTCCACATGCACCCTTGCCAACCTCTCTCACTCTTTTCTGACTCCTACGGTGTATTATACTATCGTGATCCTCAAAAGTATGTCTCTACGCCTGTGTATTTGTGCCAGCACTGCAAAATAAGTGGGGCTTGCCTACCGCAGCGCGGCGCCCAGGTAATAGGTGCTGGACGCGGAAACTTTGGCCGCAGCACACAGGTTCGTTCCTAAGGGGAGCAGGCGGCGAGGAAGGGGTATGGAGTGCAACCTTGGAATGTGTGGGGAGTAAAATAGAGATGACATTGCAGTCCTCAGCCTCCACTATGCTTAACTAACACTTGGAGCACTGCCACCAGCCAGCGAGTAAGGACCTCTCTCTCCATTGTGATACTGCTGCAAGCCCATCAGTGAGGCTTTCTCTCCTTTGTGACAGTTGAGGAGGGCTCCTCCTCATCAACATTACCTAGGCCCAAACTGGCTCAGTCGGGCCCCGGCCCCGAACGTTCCCGCAGCCTCACCGACCTGTCCGAGTTTCCTGACAACAGGACAGGAGTTTTCCACTTGCATGGTACGTCCGCCACAAAATACACGCCCCCACCCCAGCGGAATGGAGGGATTAAGTACCCATAGCATTAGATGCTTTGACATGCCTCCCTTCCCTACTCAGCCTGTATGTTGTCATTTTCTTTCTGTCAGCGGAGGGTTGTTCCTTTGCCTGCTGTTTCAGTTACGCATGCTCACCTCTCCAGCCCAAGTTTTTTCTGTCGCAAACGCACTTTCACAGATATCTGACCGTCTTCAACGCTGCGCACCTCAAGTAAAAAAAATGCAACAGATATCACAGATTAGCATTATAATTACTTGGATTGATAACCAGACAGCTGAAAGGCACAGTGATGGAGAGATGGACAGCATTTCTCAGATGAGACTCCTTTCTGGCCAGAGGTCAGTTGAAAGTTGGTAAATTTCAATTTCTTGTTTGATGCGAAAGTAAAATTATAAGCAAAGTGTCCTTTCTCCTCAAAATGGTCTGCCCTGAATGTGTCTGGAGTTGCCCCTCCAGCAGGATACACAGCTGCGGAGTGTTGGATATCACGCCTGCTTTTTCACCCTGGGTGAACTCGAAAGCCGCCCTGCTATTATGACTGCTAATTTATAATTAATTTTTTTTAAAATTTTTTTTTGCTTCAGCCTCAGGTGTACCCAGCTGGAACAAACAGCAGAAATCAGCGCAAGTACATTATTAAAGAAGTGTTTTTCTGAGGGGGGGGGGGGGGGGGGGGTGGGG
>UFQX01004351.1:21622-52023 GCA_900497675.1 Arapaima gigas | reverse complement strand
GGTTGAGTAAACCTGGGACTCAAGCAAAAAACCGTGTGCACTTCCCTGGGCTGCCCTTCGTGTGTCTGTCTGATTCTTCTCCTCTGTTTTCTGTATCGTTTGATTGAGAGAGTTTTTTTGGAGCTTAGCTGTGATGCCTCTGCAGCCGTGGCTCAGTCCTGCCGTCTAAGGCAACAACGCTCCTTTTCAGTTGAACTAAAGCTGCTTCCGCCCCACACACTCTGCCTAGCTTCCTGCCTTCTGGAGCCCACTAACCACTTGTGTGTGCACCCTCCCTCACAGAGAAGCCCCTGTTCACACGAGACCCCACCCAGCTGAAGGGTACCTTCCTATCCACCACCCTGCAGAAGAGCAACATGGGCTTTGGCTTCACAATTATCGGGGGGGACGAGCCAGATGAGTTCCTGCAGGTGAAAAGCGTCATTCCGGACGGCCCAGCCGCACAGGACGGGAAGATGGACACAGGTAATAAACTTTCGACCAGGTGGACGTAACTAACAACATGTTAAGTGGATGCGGGTAACGATGGGTTGCATCTTCGGGATGAAACCAAGTTAGGTGGCCGTGGGCCAACATTCACGCTGACGTTCTGATGCAGTTTGTTGTTGCCAGATACCAAGCTGTTCTAGGGGTTGAGTGATTTAAGTAGCTAATTAATCCTCGGGTGATTAAATCCCTGCTTGAAAATGACAGGTTGAGTTGAGACAAGGAGGTTAGC
This sequence comes from Arapaima gigas, assembly GCA_900497675.1. Taxonomy (NCBI): domain Eukaryota; kingdom Metazoa; phylum Chordata; class Actinopteri; order Osteoglossiformes; family Osteoglossidae; genus Arapaima; species Arapaima gigas. Next base: position 51,305 of record UFQX01004351.1, on the reverse strand, counting down.
AGCGACAGCAGTGGGGCTCCAGTGTCTGCTGCAGGGCACGTGGTCTGTGCTTTTATTGCAGTGATACGGTCACTCGCCGCGTCTGATTGCCCTAGTTTCCTCCGGAAGAGGCTTTCTGTTAACACCGCTTCTCTGTGGAGCCATCACTCTGTAAACTCTTCCCAGCTGGAGAGTCCCTTATCCTCTCTACATGTTTCAGTGTTGTTGTCAAAGTCACTCTGGGTCCAGCACGCACACGCATGTGTACGTTTGTGTGTTGATGACCCCTGAAGCTGTGTTCACACATTTACCACTGAGAGGGTCAGGGGGCATAATGATGCCTGACGGGGCATTCTGGGAAACGGGACCAGGCGTCGCTTGCTCAGGTGCGCAAAAAACAGGGATGTTTATACTGTAAGCACACAAGTGCAGACACTTTGATATCCTGGGCTCACAGCTGTATTTCCTGAAACCGAAAGCCGGGGGTCGCCGCTGTTGGCGCACCAAAACATGGGCCTGGTTCATGGACGAGACCAACATCCATGAGTGAAAGAGGTTTTGTTGTAGCTCAATGGATGTTAAGTAGAGCATTGATGTTAAAATGCTTCAGAGATTAAAATGTTTCAAGATCAAGTACATGTTCAATATTAATAATTTTACGAAAGACATGACAGAACACCAGAATTTTTTGGTCCTCAAATATTTTTTTTTTAATTTAAATTTTCTAAGCTTTTAGTCTCTTCAGTCTGTTGAAGAGCCTGGCCTCTCGGTGAGGAGCTGCCGAGAAGAAACGCTGTATGGTTTTTCATGTCCTTGTCATAAGAGCAGGCGCCAGAACCCTTTATTACACTGGAAAGATGACATCTAACAGCTCGCTGTCTCCTTGCCTCCTCTTATATACTTGTCTGCTTGTATATGTTTGTACCGTATTTTCTGAGCTATAACGTGTGTTTTTTTTCCTTTCCGCACACCTGGTAGTTTATACTCATGATGTATATAATTTTTAAAAAATCTGTATACTGTCTGCTGTATTGTATACCATGTTGCCTACGCCAGTAGTTTTGCTAGTTGATGGACCTTTTAACAGCAATACTAAAGACAGTGATATTAGTGAGGACTTGGACCAGCGTGTTTGTGATGTTTGTCCTGCTCTACTAGTAACGTCCAGACCAGTGTGAGCTGATGACCAGTGTTCGCCTGATTTTATCCACTGTGCTGATCCCACGTGATTGGCTGGCTCGGTGAGTGCGTGGAAGAGCAGGTGTGGCAGTGTTCCTAATAAACTGGCCAGCGAGAGTATTTGTTTTCACCAAGCATGTGGATTTTTTTCGGGAGTGTCATTTATACTCCAGAGTGACTTGCGGTCTGGAAAATACCGCGTCTTGATTAAGTGATTAGCTGAATCAGGTCTGCTGCTGATGGAGCCGAACAACTGAACGGAAGAGAAGCGGCCCCCCCCAAGGACAGGTTAGAGACCCGCTTGGCTTGAGGAGGCCCCAGCAGGAATGAAGAACAGGAGCAGACCACTGAAAAAGTTAGAGCACTTTTCTAAGAGCGCATGAACATATTGATTTGGACTCAAAGGCTGAAGCCAATTGTCTGCAGTATTTATGGAGATGAATTAACGATCCTAAGCACCAGACCAGCAATAAAGTCTGTGTTGTTTGTCAGTGTTTTCCTATTACTCATTTGCGCCCAGAAGTGTTTCCATTAGTGCATTTGCAGTCGCAGTCCTTCATTCCTTCCATTGTGTTCCTACAGGTTTGTTCCTCTTCCAGGCCTTCGATAACATCAGTGAAATTGTTCTAGAAGTTTGTTTTGCGGTTTAAACAGAAGCAGTGGAGAACACTGTTTTCTGTCTGATGCAGAAAGGAGGAACACTATGCTGCTCCCTGTCATCAGGACTGCTTTCCTTCCTCTTGTTCTAGAGAACTTTCTCCAGACGCTTTATTTACTGAAACTCAACGTGTGGCTACTGTCTGTTGAAACTTCTGGGAGGTTTTGACATCCTCTAATGGCCTTTCAGTGTACTGTAACCTCTGCCGTTCTGAATTCAGATGGGGGAGAGAAATAATGCAGTTAGTGAGGAATGTGTATTTTTCAAAAAGGGAAAGTGCTTATTTCCGCTTGATCTTACCTAGGGTTTCTTTTAAGATGTTTTTTGTCATTCTATTGGCAGAAAATAAGGTTAAGATGCAACAGACAAGTCACTGACACCTATGTTTTAAATTTCTTGCATCCCATTGTCCACTGTCTTTCCTCTGTGACGTAACAGGTAATTCCTCTTCACGGTGTTTTTCCGCCCCAGGTGACGTCATTGTTTACATCAATGATGTCTGCGTGCTGGGGACCACCCATGCTGATGTGGTGAAGCTGTTTCAATCAGTTCCCATTGGCCAGAGTGTTACCCTGGTGCTGTGCCGTGGGTATCCTTTGCCCTACGACCCTGAAGACCCAGCTAGCAGTGTGATCTCCCCCATGGGGCTGATGGAACGCCCGCTGGTGGTGAACGGGAGAAGCAGCTACGACAGCTACATGGAGTACATTTCACGAACGGCACGTTTCATGCAGGAACACCCAGACCAGCTGGCCTCTCTGCAACAGCAGCAGCCTCCTCCTCAGGCACATCCTGGCGACACCCACCTGGACGCCCCGCTTGAGGATAACATCTCCATGGCGTCGTCGGGTGCCGCTCTACCCGAGCTGCTGACCATCACCATGGTGAAGGGGGCCGACGGTTTTGGGTTCACCATTGCAGACAGCAGCACTGGGCAGCGCGTTAAGCAAGTGCTAGAGCCTCAGGGCTGCCCGGGACTCCAGGAAGGTGACCTCATTGTGGAGATCAATCAGCAGTCTGCCCAGGGCCTCAGCCACACCCAAGTTGTGGAGCTGCTCAAAGAGTGCCCTGTGGGGGCAGAGGCCACCCTCCTCGTACAGCGTGGAGGAACAGGTAAGAAATTCCCTTTAGCTGGCTACCTCACATACCCTCTGATGGGCCAGGTGAGTCTACCCCATGTGCCTGTGAAGGTCCGTCTCCATCCCGAGACCCAGTAACCACAGCAACCCATCATACAGTCCCAGCCCAGTACACTCCACGGAGCTTGTGTTGGAAATGGCAACTCGGAGCATGTCCATTGCATACAGTGTCGAGATCACTTGTGAGAAGCGGAATTGGCCGCTTGTGTGTCGATTCAGAGGTGGGGTTCTTGTCGAAGGCTTCGCAATGTGAAGACTGATTAACATCCCTTCACTAGCGTTGTTTTGCCTGGTATGAAAGTGCTGACTGATTCTGTCAGTGAGACGTGCTTTCAGTTTTTAGGTATGACTGTAACTTCTGCTTTTCCTGTGGCAGTCAGCTCTTCTCACGCTGTCTTTCCGAGCGCTAAGAAACAGCAATGAAGTCTGTCGCCACATGCGCTACGCCTGGTTTCCACTGGTTTCGCCTGTGCAGTGTACAGTACCTGGTCTCGAGGCCACTGATTCTTTTAGGAAATCTGCTTTTCATCTCTTTCCATAGATAGTGGCCAGGAAGTGGATCTTCACTCTGAAGAGCTGCGTCGGTTCCTTGGCTACATAGTCAGAACAGATTAGCATCTGTGCTTATTGAGGCAGTAGGATGCAGTTAGTTTTCCAGTGCTTACGAGGATAATCCAGTGATGGTGACAAAGGCTTTTTTGCATATTATTATTTCTTGAATGAGTTATTTATTATGGATTAACGTTTAGAGATGCCACACCCCTGTCAGCTGCTTCCGACATCAAGACCCCATTCTACAGTTCTTCTGCAACCAGTTCCTTCTAGTATCTTCTGTGGATAGTCCTGCAACTAGCTGTATGTTGTGTATTTTGTTTTTTTTCACCATAATACAAGAAACAGTATATCTAGTCTGTCTGATGTTGGTACTGATGAGCAACAGTTGTAAGTTTGTACCTGAGGAGCAAGTCCATAACACTTTTTACTGTCGTAGACTATGGATTTTTTTTTCAAAATCAGCTTAAGATTTCATCTCTGTGGACACCGGCTTTGCCTAGGAATACAAACCCATTCACGTCACTGCACACACACATCAGTACCAGTGTGTCTGGCGTAAAGGTTAATGACGTGGTACCGAGGCTGGAGCTTCCTGCAGTTATGGGGTGAAATGTAAGCCTCCTGTCATGGTGAACAGTACTGTGTATCCTGGACATACGTTATGGTCTGTGGGTCTGAATAAGGTAAGTCTGAAATGGCGGTTATCTGAGTTCTCCTTTCAACTCAGCTTGTAGACCTGTCAGTCAAGGTGCGATGGTACGATTCCCACAGCCGCACAGCCTTGACACGGTCACACAGCAGCACGTATGATCACGTGTTTAATGTGGCTTCATCCAACCGTGTGTGATTCACAGAGCGGGTTCATTGGCTCAGCATATTAATGTATTCACTAGGAGAATGACCCATAGGCATAGATGGTCATCCATGTTTTTTAAACTAAATCAAAGAAAAATAGATGGTAAATAACTTTCCAACCTGCACTGCACATTAGTTGAACATGTTGACACAATTACTGTATTCTGCACAGGAGTGAGTACTGTGAGCCAACCATGTGGAAGCAGAGGTGTTAAACTAACCGAAATACAACGAATGAATGAAATACAAGCAGACTGAAAGCGAGACACTAGCTGGTCCTAGAAAAGCAAAACGAGTGGCCATGGAAACCAATGGAGTCCCATGGTGTGAAGAGAAGAGATTTGAGCACATTCGTGTTGCTGTGGAGGAAGTCTTCAGAAAGGTACAAAAGAAGAGTTCATGATAAGGTGCTGACATGGAACTGGAAAAGGGACAAGGAATCGGCTGAGGATGGGGTGAGAGACAGGAGGAGTAGAAAACTGCAGGCAGTCCAATGTGCTGCCCGTCAGGAGACAGCTGCCACCCTGCGAGGTGTGGCTGAGCACTTCCGAATGAGTTATATTAGCTCAAATTGTGCCGCAGTCAGCACTCCTCCAGCAGCACCCAGAGAGTCTGGACAGTGTGCGGTTTTGCCTGAGCTGACATCGTTTTGAATGACAAACCTTTGGATGTAAAAGTCAAAACAAAACACAATTAAGCCGTTTTCAAAAGTGCTGCAGGCTGACCGGCTGAAAGCAGCGGAGTTGACGCGAGCCCTGCTCCACCAGCCAGTTGCTGTCATCCGAACGGCTAAACTCACGTCAATCTACAAAAACGAAGGATCCTTATCACTGGTCTCTTTTGTTCGGAAATGCGACATTGATCCCACTCCATGTCGATCTCGGTATTTAAGCCGAGGGGTCACAGTTATCACCCTTGTGTGGTTGCAGAGCAAGACTTGCGAGGACGAGAAGCGAGTCGTGCCGGCAGGAGCCTGACGTCGTTCGCCATTCTGGCTCTGGTGCTGCTGCCTCAGTCTCCGTCTGCCCCACTCAGTGACCTCCTCCGTGACTCTTTGCCAGTTGCCATCCTGCATTAAGACACGATTCACTGGTGCCTTCCACCTGTTGTTCTGTAATTAGTATTCTTTTTAGCTTTGAGAACAGCTTGGGTCACATCCCAAATACAGAGGTGCGTTTGCCAAAGGCTGCAGATTCAAGTTCTGAGCTGTGGCTCTGGCTTGGTGAGAGAAAGAGGTGCTTCTGCACCTTATTCATCACTTACTTCAGCAAATTAGCCTGTCAGACAACTGTAAAAACGTGTTTTAAACGCACCTGACAACCATGTGAACTCCCTTGGTGGTTGTGTACAAGAGTGTCTACGGAGATGCTGAATAATGTAATGTCATTCCTTACCTGCCACTTACCTGCTTGTTGCCGTGTAGTGCGAGACAGGCAAACGAAGGATCAAATTTAGCCTTATTGTTCAGATCATGTGGTACCGAAGCACTGAGGTGATCATTTCTAGAAGCTCCTGTATGAGTCTTGTCACCTTTTATTTATGGAAGTCCCCACTGGATGCCACTGGGTGGGCACTGGTGGTGACGTGGAATCCCCTTGCCGGAAAGAAGTTTGACAGCTTATTAAAGCCCCATCCTCCCTGCCTTTGCACGGCTTTCATTGCTCTTCCATTGTGTTTCCATGACGACCGACCATGAGAGTCAGTGTGGGAGATGACAGATTATCGCAGGCTGTGCCACCAGGCCGTGATAGTCTCCGTCCTGATCATTAAATGGGCACAGAAAGTCTTATCTCAGAGAGCCTTTGTCAGGTATGAATGCAAGGGGCCTTTCACATCTGCATCCCATTCTTCCTTGAGCTTCATCTCAACTTCCTGTCTTTCCCTCATGCCAGTTCCCCTTGGTTTACTTCCATATCACTACTCATCAAGGACTACAGACTAAGCTTTTTTGCTACAGATGCAGCTTCCTTCTTCAGGAGTGACCCTCTAGACTGGTGACTCAGTGGTCCATTTCAACTCTATGGCATCATGTTGTCATGGTCAAAGAGTCCATGGAAATTCCAGGTTAAGTGTCGTCTTTTTGTGTTTTGGTTCCCAATTCACAAGATTCACCTCTCACAGCCGCAGATGGATACATTTCTACTTGCTTATGACATGGTGGGATGGTTCAGTTCTCCAGGCAATACGGCCAGAGCAGTATTGTGTTTGTTTTTATGTGGGGTGCGACGTGTGGGTCTGTGTAACCCTCTCCTGGGAACCCCCCTGTCCCGGCACACGGAGACTCGGGAAGAAGGCCGAGGCACAACGTTGAACGCAGTTCAGGACTAGAAGTCGCCCATTACCAAAACGAGTGGTGAATTATCTGCCATCATCCCAATTAGGACAAGGGTTTAATATTTACCATCCCTTAACCGCACAGAGGACCAGCGGGTTATTCTGGCAGACGGGCGGCTCCCATCAGGGCTTATTAGCGCACAGTTTGAAGATGCCGCCATTAACAGATACATCTGAACCATTAACTTCCTGCACGATAGTTGTGGACCAGCGAGTTCTTCAGCAGTAATTGCTTTTGTACAGTTTAGCAACTTTGACGGCATCGGTGCTGCACGCACGTTTGAACACGTGTGATCGTGAGTGTATCGTCACGCCAGATGACGACGATTTGTGTTCCCCTAAGATGGTTGGCTGCAGTGCCGTTTTACTGTGGGTTTGACCCAGTCTCACATCACTTGTCCCAGCCTGCATGGATTTTTTGGCTCTCTGCCTTTCATGTGGACACGACTACAGATGATTATCCCGGAGAGGCAGAGCGGGAGCTGGAAACGGCGAATGTGAAGATTAGTCACTGCAGTGTGAGACAGGAGGCCTGGAGCGACGCTTGCAGGAACGGGCGCTGCGCCAGTCCGCCGCCGCGTGCCGGCCATGCCTGCCAGAGTCTCGACGAAGACGCGCCACTTAGCGGAATTCTGTACGGTGCAGCCTGGAGAAGACCAAGCGGCTTGTACGAAGAGCCCTGGAGATGACTGGACACGCTCTTTTTAACACCTGAGCAGGGAGGTGTGTACCCAGCAGGTACCTGGGTGCCTCACATAGCACCGAAGCAGAGGAAGAACAGTGGGGCCACCTTGGTAGCTGTAAGGATGATGATGTTTTGTGAGCAGAATACAAGGGTGGCAAGGATATCTCCACACATCTGATGTTGATGCTTGACCCTAGAAGGTTACATGGAAATTCCAACTGGTAGTGTGTGTAATAAACACTTCTTGTGAGCTGCCTGAGCATATTTATGGGCATCTTAGCACGCTGAAGTAATGTAGGAGATATCAGGTGGCTCAATTCTAATGCAGTCATTATATAGCTTTACAGAATTACTCAGCCGCTAAGCATGAGTGAGAATCGGAAGTGATCACGTGTGAATTGACGTTGCGGCCAAGGCCTGGGATAATTATGCAGCAGGTGGATTTCTTCGAAACGAGACAGACTCCTGAGCCTTCAGTCACAGCCTATATTCAGTGGATATAAAAGATTTACATCCTTCCATTAAGCCACTATATTACTCAAATCATGTTGATATGCTGAACATTGGTCCCCCATTCAGCGGTTTATGATATCTCATTTACCCACTTGGTAGGAACATTATGCGCTGGCGGACTGAGCGGAATTAAAGCGATCCTGTTGCTTTAGCGGCGATGCTAACTAGAAGAGGAGAAGAGGAATTCCCAGGCTACCTCTGCCATCACGGTTGCTGAGCGGTCTGGCGTGGAATGGAGTCCATTGTTATCCCCTCGCTTTCCTGCAACGTTCTGTTTTTACCAGTTTATACGTTCTGCCTTTTACAGAGCTGGTTACTTGAGGGCCTCCCTCAACGGAACAGTATCGGGATGTCAGACTGGGAGCTGAATCACCATCGTCATTCTGGTCACAACCGTGTGGGATAAAAGACATCTCATTTAACACCCGTTACAGTCACAGATGCATAGATTCCAAGCTTGGTATTCAGAATGGCAAGTGGAACAGTTTAAGTGTGTGTGCGTGACTCACTTATTACCAATCGGTCCACTCTGGAGGGAACCACTTTTATGCCGATTGATATTCAGCATACGTGAAGAATGTTAAAACCTGAATGGCGAGTCCTGTGACAGTTGGGCAGTGCGGCTGCAGCAGAGGGTTTGCTCAGAAACCACGGGCTCGAAAAGAGAAGTGCAGGGCTGGGGAACGCGAGCTGTCCGCGGTTCGACCCGCGTATGATTAACGCACCGATGCCGGTGCTGGGAGTGGATGATGCCATTAGCCAGCGCGCTGGGAGGCGGGGCTGCAAACCCTTGGCAGCCAGAATAATGAGGTGACCTGGACAAGAGGACAAGAGTCTGACAGCTATTAACAGACAGCGTGCAGTTTCACAGCAGTGAGGCCAGTGGGAAATTTTGATTTGAAACGAATCTCTCAATTTCTGTATTGCTCGTAGCGGTGTAAAGAGGGGATGCACGATGGTGGTGGTGTCGCCGGTTTAGTAACCATTGACGCGTGTTTTGAAAAGATGCCACGATGCTATGTGTGGATAGTATTATGTTTATCTGAACAATACAGTTGCACAAGACAAGATTCATGCTTGATCATATGTTTTGACAGCAGGCTGACAGTTATTCCTATAACATTCGGTTCACCCTCAATTCGCAGACACTTGCAGGCATAGACGTTCTTACAGTAAACTACTACAGCATCAAAAACAGTTTTTATTTCTCCACCGTGGTCATGCTGAAATTCCTCAATATCGGCAGCGATGAGACCTTTTTATTTCCATGGCTACCAGCCCTCCTCACTCCAAACTGCTCTGCTGGGGGCTGCTCTACTAGGGCGCTCTTCTGCGTGGAGAGCAGTGCTCTTCACATTAGTCTTGACCCCCAGTGACCAGACCGGCAAGGACAGCGGAGCTGTGTCTGCAGCACCTACAACGCTGCAGTCCATGGCTCTTTCCAGTGTCCACGGTGCTACCGGTCATCGAGTGCCACCCACTGGGGCCACAGCAGCCCCGGCTTGAGAGGTGGTCTGGCTGATTCTCACCTCTGAGCTCTGGGACTCAGGTTCCAGGTGCAGGTGCCCCTCGAGATCTGAGTGAAATTATGGAACACCCCTTCCTGACTTACGACCAAATAAGAGGCAGATTTTGTACATTTGCAAATAACAAGAGCAGAACGTGGCGTAATTTTCAGAGTTTGCACCATAATGGTAGATACGTGTCCTACTTGTGAGAGTTCACCTTTTCAGCTGATTTCCAGGAGCGCACTGCTCTTGTAAGTAGGAGGACACCCGTGAAGGTGGACCTCTTTGGTCAAATATGAAAAATGATGCCCTTCATCGCTGCTTAAGCACCCTGCAACCTGTATTTACAGTTTTCTAAGTGAAACTTGAAGACGAGTATAAGTAATAGTATGAGTAGAAAGTGTGATTAGCGTGTCTTTCTGTGCCTGTAGTTTCCCCATCTAAAACAAGTGCTGGATATTTTTCACTTTATTTTAAATCTGTTCTCTGAAGCTACTGTTTCCATGTGAAATGCGGTATCTGAGCGGCACAATAAATACAACAAATTAACTTCACGCGTCACAATGTGTTGTAGTATTTTCGTAGTTGAGAATGTATCATTTCCAGATGTGGGACAGGAAGGAATAATCATTTGTCACTCATGGAACAATTCATTTTTAAGCTTTGTCTCTTTGCTGCAGCGATGACATACGTCTGGCAGGCAGGTCATCTCTCTCTGGGAAGCAGCAGCAATATCTTATCCAGATTTGTGTTTAAATAAACCATCTTCTCATCCCCAGCTTTGTAAAGATTATGACTTTGAAACACCCTGATCTTCGCTGCATGAAAGATACGCCTTCAGAGGTTGAGCCAAAGATGAGACATTTTTCTTACTGAAGCTGACCTGGATACATGGAGGACGACATGGCAGTTTTTCTCTGGGTCCTCAATGTTTCAGCGTTCAGCTTTACACCAAAATGAATATGATTTGATGACTCAAAGCAAGTAGAATCATATTAGTACCGGACCAGCATGTTAGGCTCATCGTACAGCATCATACTACATCAAGCAGTCTGTTCATGTTGTGGTTTTTATCTCCAAGACCAGTATCTGAGTATCTGTGCTGGGTTCCTATGTTGAATAAATGCAGAAACCGGGTATGTCTCTGAGCACTGCACAAGTATCTTGGAAATGTGGTGTCATTGTGTCACACCAGTGGCATTGGTCCTTCAGCACCATGGATAGCTCACAGCATCAAGTGGACTGTGTTTCCAGAAGTTCTCCAGAACCACGGAGAGCTCCGTCAGACCTCGTGAGGACCAATCGCTGTTTGGCAGCACTTTTTAAATCGGTATTTTTGAGCAGCATGAGGTCACAGGAACAATGAGGTAGAGACACCGAGAGACTGGAGACACGTCCACTTTGAGTGGGGGCTGAGGGATAGATGCCCACCGTTAATGACGGTTGTGATGACACACTGCTGTCTAATAGGCTCCATGAGGATGTCCATAATTTCTCAATGTCATGGTAATATCATGCAGGTAAAACGCCATTTTTTTCAATTGGGACACACTGCAGACCTCTGCATATTTACAGAGGGAACCTCAGGTGTCGACTAAAGCGTTAAAATACATTTTCAGGGTAAAAATAACCTACCTTTCCTGACTTCATCAAAAAGGCAATTAGATTGTGGTTTACCAGGAAAATAGATGGGGATGAATCAAAGTTCATATTAATGGTCTTTTGAACAGTTGTGTGAATTTCATTCCAGTAGCTTTGTATCTTGTGCCCGGGGTGGTTTTACATGTAAAACACAACGTCCCCAGAAGTGTCAAATGGCGTCGCGGTGGGGAGATCTGGATGCTGTAAATGAGGATCCTCCTGGATCCACGAGGACGGTCAGGTGGAGAAAACTTATAACTGACCCTTCATGATCAGTGAATCTCAGGTCAAAGTCTTGTTTGTCTGTTCAGCAGAACACGGGCAGCAAATTCATAAAATTATGCAAAACCTGAATGAATCGATCTGCATGGTTTTGGTCACCAGACCTTCAAACAGGCAGCAAACAGCAGTTATAGATGCGTGAATTTTTTTTTACCCAGTCCTATGAGGGAATGGACTACAGTCAGTCATGTTTGGGAATTAGTTTGGCAGGAGTGGAGGGCTTGACCATCTACTCATCTCTTTAGTCCTAACTTTTTAATGGTCTCATTAGGCCTTTTTGGGCCACTTTGAGAAGAACACAGGAAAGTGTGTGCGGTCCTGCAGGCGGGGGTGGGGGAGGGATCTTGATGGTAAAAAGGATGCCTCATACATTCCTGGTTGTACTTTTTGTAAGCAGTGTTTTGGCGGTCTTGTGTCCTCCCACCCGCTGTTGACTGAGGGAGTTGTGTGGCATAATTGCAGCTTTAGGAACAGTTGAGTGAAGCCGCTGGGCTTGTCGCTCGCTGTTCCCACTAATGCAGTCCCACTGATTTGCATTCATTCGTCCGATGCTGAAGGGCATCCTTGAAAGACGGGGGGAGGGAAGTTAAACAAAGAACACAGAAGATGTGTTTTGCAAGACTCGTGGACGTTATCTCAGGCATAAATTGATACATTCTGTTGAAGACGGCAGGAATTGTCTCCTTAGCGTTTGGAGATATTTGTTAAAACTCCACGCTCTCCGGGGACTGCAGTTGTCGCTGAGTTTGACGTCGCTCGTACCCTGGACCAGTCTTGCTGTTTCGCAGAGTAACGGAGTTGCAGTCCCTCCTCAATTTTTGTGGACCTTCATTTTTCAGATTTTATGGACAGTTGGAGAAATATTCTCAAAAGAAAAGGGAAAAAACATCGAAAACCCTTATTTTTAAGTGTGATATAGGGGATAATCTAAATATTCAATTAATTTCAGAAGTTTTTGGAGAAAAATAATTCACAAAATAACAAAGCCGGCGAAGTCCCAGCAGGTTCCCCCTTGTCTATCACCGCTGTACCCAGTCGGCCGGCCAGTCCCTGTTTGTGTGGCTGTGAAGTCCTGCAGGATCTCGACTCTGTTGTTCTCCAAAACTCTCTGCGGTGCCTCCCGTTTAGCCACATTCCTCACACATGATCCTGCCACTCGGCCGTGCCTCTTGGTGTTCACTGTCCCTGCCTACATAGGTGCTGGATGGTCTCAGGGGCTTCTTTGCGCAGTCTGACCTTGGGTCTTGCCTGATGTGGAACCTCTGTTTTGACTGACCTGGTGCTGAGGGCTTCTCCTTGTGCCGCATGATCAGTGTCTCTCTACTGTCCTTCAGTCCCGCCTTTTCCAGCTGCTGGTCGGATCTCCTCACATCGCCCATTTCTGCCGGCCATCGGTGTGTGTGTGTGTGTGTGTGTGTCTCTGTCTTTTAGTCCTATAGGTAAATGAATAAAATATGTTTTAATATACTCCATGGATGTTGTATCATCAAGTCAATAAATTCTCTTTCCGGGTGTTAATATGACAAACGGGTCACTATATGTTATGCTGGTTAAGGAAACTATCTTTGTATAATTGGAAAAGATGGTTAAAATGAATTAGTTTTTGTCAAATCTCCAGCTGTATATAGATGAGTGAAATTTGGCTTTGTATAAAACTATTGACTAAGTGATAATAATAATCTTTGTTATTTATGGTTTTGGACTCTAGGGGTAATACTGCATTTGAATGTTTTCTGTTGAATTTATTGACGCTGATTTCGGGGACTTGTGAACCACAGCCTCAGTGTTGAATTTACATAGACAAATCTGTACACTGTTCAGTTAAAGATGCGCCATGAGCCTGCAGCAAATGATGTAATTATGTTGAAAACGGTCGCAATGGATGAACAAATTAAGTCTATTGAAATGCGAGCAGAAGATGAAATACTTAGATTCTAAAATGCATTCCCTCAGAATGGGAGGCCAATAACGTCTACTGTCACAGGCTTTTAAGAAGAGTCATCCCCAAAAACTGGTCGGCTGGTGTTTATGCTGCTTATGAGTAATGGGTTCAGATTTTCCTTCAGCCAGCCCAGCCAGTGACGTGAGGTTGTGCTTAATAAACCGAGTGGTTTTGGAAGTTGCACCAAGCGGCTGAGAGACACAGCACTGCAGCAGTGGGGTGCTCCTCCTCCTCCTCAGTTGCAGTCCATCATCCATCCATCTGGTTTAAATAACCTGCATGCATTTGCATCCTACACTGCACCGTTGCTGTTTCAATTTTGAGCAATTAATTCTTTATTGAAGTGCTGTGTTTGTACAAACAGCTCCTAAACAATGAAAGTGTTAATGAATGCGTTAGATGAGGTGCGGAAGGTAAAGCTGGGTTCATAGTTTGGAGAAAATAAGTAGTTGCAAGTGTTAAAGTATGTAGAATGTGATGGAAGGTATTTCTGTTGCATTAAGATTGTCTAAACCCACAGTGCAAACTATTTCTGTTAAGGACTAAGGCTCACCTGCTCTAAACGGTCAGCACAGGGTGTCTAAAGGTGGGTCGTGACCTCTGCGTCATTCGGTTATCTCGAGCTTTACTGCAAGCTTCTGTAGTCTTCCATTTCCCATTATTTATTTATTTTTGCACCTTTTGTTCCGCGTCTTCCGTTATGTGTCGTGTCCGCGTGTGCCGTGGGTGTAGTTTCCCTGTGGGGATTAAGTAAGATCTTATCCGGTCCTAATGTGCCGCGTATGATGCGCCTGCGCCGTTTTCCGCCCTGTCGCTGCAGGGCGCTGTGATAATGAGCTCCTGTCGCGCTCTTTCTCTCACCTTCCTTTCTCAGCAGAGCATCTCCAGCGTCCATCACCGTGTTGCTGTTGTGGGCGATGTTTTTTTACTTTCGGGGAAGCAGTTGTAATTAACAGCGAATAAGTCCAGTCCGGCCTTGATTTAGCAGACCATTTATGCAAAAAATTATTCCAGGAAAAATCATTTAAAAAATTTAAAAAGCCTATGTTAAAGCATAGAACAAGGGAAAATACTATAATAATCCTTTGTGTAGCATGAATAATTTATAGGTGTTTAATAATATAAAAATGCAACTAATTTGTTTTTTTGAAGAGAATATCTTAATTCATAACATTAATTCATACAATAATGTTTTAAACAGGGTTGATACTGTGTGTGAGTGAAGACCCATCCAACCGTTTCCGTTGTCAGTCTGATGGCGACGGTGCGGCCTCCTCCTCCCCCGACCCCCTGTGCCTGTGCCTTATTCACCACTTTCTGTATACAAATATTCAGTGTGTGTGTGTCAGTTACAGTCCTGACTTTATTTAATTTCATTACCCACATGCAGTACTGTACCACACCACAGTAAAAAAAAAAAAAAAAAGTATTCTGCTTAACTCGCACTTTTAATTTTCCAGAATTTCCCTGTATCCAGACACCCCCTCAACCTACACAGTCTGGATAATCGAGGATGGGCTAATTTCACTGTCTAGTTATTCGACACTCAGTCAGTTCCCAGGAACACGGCAGCACTGGTTAACAAGTGAAGTGGATCTTTCCACGACTTTCATGACTTTCCACCTGGCACCTTCTGCATCCAGAAGCAACTTTTTGAGGACATGTTTTATGTGTGAACTGTGAGTTATAGGACCTGCATTTGGGGGTGGAGGAACATCTGCGCTAGAAGCTCGCTGGTTCTTTGGGAACTGAGCTTCTCGCTCTGCGTTTCCTCGATTTGGTCCCTACAAAACATGTGGAGCTGCTGTCAGCTGTTTGTCAGGCTCTAATGGGCTCCCACCAGAGCAGGTTTCCAAATAGGCCTCTGCTGCACGACCAGTGCTTTCTGGAGGCCTAAAGGCACACCCACACCATGGGGGGGACTTCAGTGCCATTCCTTTCTCCTCTGTCACAGTTATCCCTTCATTTTTATCTTGGATTTCATGCAAGTTTCAGACACTTCTCCATGTGTTGTTATAGGTCCAGTGTTTTGCAGGCTAAAGTCTTTTGTTTTTTCACTATTGCAGGTCACTTTTCACCCTGGAAGACCCCTAAACAGGTAAAAAGCCCTTGTCTTCCAAACTCCGAGCTCGTCGTCCTGCTCTGTATGACTTCACTCCAGCTCATATATTAACCATAGCTGCGCTGTGCTTCTGGTTGTGTTTAGCTGCATTTTCTGACTCCTCTTTGACTCATGCATTAACCACAGCTGCAGTGAGTATTCTGGTGCGCTTTAGCTGCTGTGATAACCGCGCTTTTCGCGGGCTGTCGGGCCCCCTGCTCCCTCTCACCAGCGGAGGGAAGGGATACGAATCTTGGGCATCGCTGGCCATAGATACAGAGTTCCTAGATTGGTCCCATGCAGCAAAGGCTGTGGTCAGTTTTGTAAAACTTAGGTGCTGCTGAAATGCGGTTGTGCCGAATGGAGCGCGGTGAGAAATACAGGCTTCCCTCGCATAACGAGTCAAACTCCTTCCTGAAAATCTGTTCCCAAAGAGTTTTTCCAAAATGAGCAAATAAATAAAACTGCCATTTGTGTAAAAGGGGAAACTGATTTGTTCCTCAGTCACAAAAGGCCCATTTTCCCCCTCACCAAACATGCAAAATTCCAAGCGGTTAAATATGTAGAATATATGATTTAAACGAGACTCAGAATATCAGAACAGGGCTTGACAAGGCGATTCCCACAGTAGTAACTGCCATTCTTCGTGTGTGTAGCCACCCCCTCTCTGCTGAGCTCTTCAGAAAGCACCATTTGCAATGGATGAATAGTAAATCACATCACACACAGACAATTGTAAAGATTTTTCCTGTCAGCAGAACTCTGTATTCCAGCCTTAAACTCGAGGGTCAGGCTTACAGCACCGGTGCCTCCGGGTCCCTGTGAGTTCAGATGTAAGTTTACGTGGAAAGTTTGCAGGTTCTTTCCATGTTTGCGCGAGTTTCCTCTAGCGGCTCCGCTTTCCTCCTACAGTCTAAAGACAAGTGTTTTCGATGAATCGGTGACTCTAAATTGGCCCTGCAGTGTGGATGTGTAAGCGAATGAGTGTGGTTTCCCTGTGGGGGAGCGGCTCTGGGTCAGACCTGGGACCCGTGCGACCGCGCGCCGGACGGTGCTTATTTATAATAGACGGTGAAGCTTCTAGCGCTTTCTTAAACTGTGTTTTGCTGCAGGGTCATTTTGACGTCCGGCTACGCTTTTACACTATGGTAAAAAGTGCGGTTTGTGAGAGCCGCTGGCCGAAGGGAACACTGGCACATGGGAGCAGAGACGTGAGGGCGCTGCTCACATCTGCTCTTCTTGTAAGGCGTTTCTCAAGTAGCTGACAGCTCATTAGGCTCATTTTAGGTTTAAATTATATGCATTTTTAAGTAAAAATTTTAGCAATACGAGTGCTCACTATGCGAGGGGAAACTGTTTAAGTTGAATGCATGTTACCTAGTAACTGCGCTTTGTTGCTTCTCTTAACATTCTTCATCTCGATGACGGCTTTGTCCGAGGCAGCTTACAGGGACATGTTGATACAGCGAATGTTAAACTGCTCTCCACTGTATATCCTAAACCGCTGCAACCAATCTAGCAGTCCTGCATCTATGGACCAACCGCTTATTTGGCATGTTTGGAGCAGTCCATCCGTTTCTGTTCCCTGGGGAACTGGGAGCTCATTCTGGCTGGAGTGCTCTTGAAACCTCTCTCCTGTCAGCCATGCCGAGAGTAAACCTGAGTACCTGAGCAAGCGCTGTATGTGTTTGTGCCTTCTTGTATTTCATGTTTGGCTTGTGATTTGATCCATTGCTTGTTCTTGTTACATGGTTTCAATGACAAAATTTTGTTTAGAACCAAGCTCTTCTTTTCAGCTGTGAGCTGGAATGGAATTGAATTATTGAAAGGGTTTTCCAGACTCCAGAGCTAAGATGTTATTTTTAAAAAAGTGTCATGAAAGACACCCAAATGGTACCAGCAGTTGTACTTGCCATTGTGGAGGATGCCGTGAGGAACAGAAGAGTTTTGCTCTCCCAGCAGACACACCTTCTGCAGGAAAAAAAAAGAACCAACAGTGAAGCTGGGAATGAGAGCAGTCAGAAGTGGAATGCTTGCAAAGATGCAAGGTGGAGCATTTCAAAGCCCCATCTTCTGAGGCAGCAGGAAGTGGAGACTGGAGCACAGAACCCAAGTGCAGCCCCCCAGTTGCCTGCCAGGACCTCCTGTCAGTGACGCTCCTTTATCCTCTGCCTCACTGCCGCAAACCAGCCTTGAGGCCAGGAGGAGGAGTGGTGCAGCTCCTCAAAGCTGCGTTGGGAGGGAACTGCATGGAAAGGAGGCTTCTCCCCTTAAGTTTGACTTTAGTGAGCAAACAGGAGTTGGGGATGGAAGCTGAGCAATCGACTCTTTTACTTACTGTTCTAGTGGCTGCTGCCTCCTCTCTTGCTGAGGTGCTGAGCTGTAATCCCATGTTTCCAATGAGAGGTTGTCCCACCATCCCAACATGGCCCTCTGCTTTTATTTTTATGTGGCTTTTAAATTGTAGCCACACCCCAGTATTCCACCTCCCTGGAGAGTTTGGTCTTTAGTGTCACCAGTTCCTGAGTTACGCTGCAGGCAACTCCAGTCAGATTGACAGCTTTTTTGTTGAGCTGCACAGAAAAGGAACGTTGGAGAGCAAGGAGAGAGGAGCAGGAGAGAGAGGAGGAGGAAGAGAGATGCTTGTGCCTTGTTTTTTCTCTTCATTTTGTTCTAGTTGATTCCAGCACACATCTGAACATTGCAGAGCTGCTCTGTGGCCAGAGGTAACCGCACTCATTGTCTGAAGTCTCAGTTGAAATCTCTGGCTCACAGAACACATCCCTGGACCAAAAGGTGACATTTGGTCTGGAGAATATAAGGAAGACGTTGGATTGCGGGTACAGAAAGACACAAATGGGTTTTTTTTTCTGGGCTGGACCTGGTACTCGAGCATGGCTCTCACAGAGATTTTCAACCTTCTATCATGTCGGGCTGCTTCTCCCTCCCGCTGCGAGTTGAGCTCTAGCAATTGCAGTGAACTGATGGCGAGAAAAGCTGACTGAACAAGGACAACAGCCACAGAGAAGTTTGAAAAAGACCTAAGTGAACTAGAGCCAAAAAAACGTTGTCATCTGTAAGGCCAAAGCCATGACTAATTTCTGCAGTTGTGCACTATTGTTGTGTGAAATGTAAAACCTTCTGAAATTGGTTGACTGTCTGTATACAGTATATTTGAACAAGGAGCTTAAAGCTGCTGCCTAAACATGTACAGCGAGAATAAGACCCAGTTGCTTAAATTTCTTATTTCTCTCTTTTCAAATTCTTTATTATAGATGCATGTGCACAATTCATGGCACCACATGGTTCTGACCAGGTTACCCAGCTGCCTGTGTTCATCCACTCATCCTCGGAAACCTTTGGCCGTGTCAACTTCAAATGTTGTTTGTATACATCAAAAGTGCACAGAAGGTCACAGGACCTGATCAGACGGTCAGATGAAGGTTACCCAGGATCAAATATCGTTCTCTGGCTAATACAAGGTCACCTGAGGGCAGGAGTTGACACAAATTGTAGGACCACTGCAGCAAAGTTGAACTATTACAAATATAATGTAGAACCAAGATCACAGTAAGATGTGGTAGAAAATATAATCTAGTGACAGAAAACAGCAGATGCTGGACAGCTCTAAGCTGACAAGTCTTCACAAGGTGGGGTTGCAGTGGTTCCAGGAGGGTAGCTGTGGGTGGCGTGTATCTCCCCGCTTGCTTTCTTAATGGCCACACAAACACGTGCCCTGAAGGCAGTTTTAGCATTGCCATTCTTTCTTCTTTATTTTTTTTTTGCTTTAATTATACCTGCACTCATTTTCATCTTTGCTACACTGAATGTGATAACTCTGCCGAGGCCACCGGTAGTCCACCTAGGTGCCGGGTGTCTGCTGCCACCCATTTTGCAGCTGGATGAGGCTGAGGTTTCCTTTGGGCGGGGAGTGGGGTTTGGGCATCATGCCTGAGTCATTAGCAGCGCTTTTCTACCTGCACGTCGCTCAACAATCTCTGGTTTCAAGTCTCAGGATGACTGTACCTTCAAAAAAAAAAGGAAGCAGAAACTGTTGTGGAAATGCAACATGGACTTTTCCAGAACTGCAAGGCAGCCCCGAGCTGTAACGGGAAGCTGGACCAGCCTCACCAGGGCAACGAGGCCCGTTTGGGGTGGTGCTGCACGGGGGGTCACCGCAGATCTACTGTGAAGACAGGAAGACGGGAGATGGCAGAGTGGAGAGCTTCAGCAGCCCCATCCCCGCACCCTCCCGAGTCAGGATTCCGAACACAGGTTCCCGGCTGCTTGCCGTGCAGCCCGAGCAGGACGGTCACTCAACGAATGCCGATGTGTTCACAGGTGCTGGAGCAGTGGGACCTCCAGGGCAGCCCGCAGACCAGCCTGTCTGCCCCCGTGGTCCCCCACAGTGCCCCCTTTCCAACACACCACCTGCACAGGGCCTCCATTCCTGACTCTGCTGAGGGCTTTGACCTGAACAAGCCTGACCCCTATGACCTGTATGAGAAGTCCAGGGCTATCTATGAGAGTAGGCGTAAGTAACCATCCCACCGCTTCGCTTTCCTGCTCAGTTTTCCCTCCACTGCAAACCGGACACGGTGCTTCTGCGTACATTTGCATTCAGAGGAAGCAGAGAAAAGTGTTGGGTGTGTGAAGGTGGAGTTAGGTACAGTGAAGGCTGTCAAAATGTGCCGTGTTTACAGTAATCTTCTTTCCTTCCATTTCCAGTAATTGTTGTGCTCAGTGACTTTCAGTGAACATTGTGGTCCTGTGTGTCACTCACCTCTGTTGTCTTCCTTTAAGGTTGTTATTAACGTGGCGGCATTTCCAGCTCCGACAGGGGGATTCCTTTATTCATTTTGGTCATCTGCCTGTTGATTTAGGAAAATATGTGCCTGGGAAGGCCTCCAGTGGAGATGCTGCAGGGAGGGTGGTCTTTCTCCAGGCTTTCTCTGTTTCTCTTCTCAGAGCGGATCTGAGGCAGCAGCAGTGTTGTTGTTGCTCTGTTTGCGGTTTTCACTGCGTAATGAGGGCTTCCCCTTCAGCTAGTACTGAACACAGAAAAATGCATCTGCTCCACTTTGTTCTGACCAGGAAATTAAAGCCTCCGGCTTTTGGGTTTAAACAAGACTACGAATTGCCTTTTCATCACGGGGTTCTAACAAATGATCTGATATATGTTTTGTACTTGAGAAATAAAACGCACGTTTTGCCACTCATACATCTAAAGCCCATATTTCTCTTCATAACACTTTATGTAAGGTCTGCTTCTTCTTCTTCTTCTGCCTGGCTTGGTGCTGTTGTTTTTGCTGTTATCGAGCTGTTCCTGCGATTTGGTCCTGCGCGGCGGTTGAACAGTGGATGACAGACCTGCAACTGGAGAAATTGCCGAGCTGAGCTTCCCGGGACAGAAACTCACTTTCCCTCTGGCAGGTCGGGTCAGGGGAAGACGAGCGGACCTCCTTGTTACATAAGTTGACCGTTATGAAAGACGACAGATCTGTCGGGGGCGTTCTCTATCAGGCAATCTCCAGTCCTTGACCCCCACGGCTCCCCCACCAACCTTTCAACGCATCTCGCCGTGTCTCGGGCTTCGCAGCGGCCCGCAGCCTAACGTGTTAAACGGTGCCGTCCAAAGGGATCAGGGTCAGCCCCGGGTCGACACGACGGTGTGGTTTCGTCGTTGCGCTGTAGGAACACCCGTCTCCTGGGTGGCAGCCATAGCGATGAACCACACACAGGTCGCGCTTCGCTTCCGCTCTAACGCGGTCAGCCTGAACACAGACTAGCAAACTGAAGCCCGTCTTTTTTTCCCCATTTATTATGCAATGTTTTCATCACGCTTTATCGAATCTCCGAGCGCCGAACGATCGGTAAAGTCTGAGAAGTAGGTAGGATGTATCATTCGGTGTGTGTAAGACTCCAGTTGCACGTGTCAAATTGCTGATCTCTACCGGTACCCTGGCTGGTACTGTGATGACCTACAAGCTGTCGTTCTCCTTTACCCTCATTTTAAGACCTCAGCCCGCCTGAATGCACTGTGTCAGTCATTGAAATGTAGCTGAAATTTGCTTTCTCGAACGTAGAGATGGGAAACTGTTTCAGGGAAGCAGGTGTTCAATTAAGGGTGTCACTGTGGCACAATGGCCTCAGCTGGGCCTGCGCTGGGGGGCTGAGCTGTGTCAGTGCCCTTCCGGCAATGTCATTCTGTCACATTTGGGGACGGCCTCCTTCTGTGACTGGGGCTGTGGTGCGCTGTATGTGGGTACTGTGGTAAAACAGGTCAGTTTTCTCTGTCTTGTGACTGTGACTAGTGGACCATCCTCATTGAACACATGCATATTGTTTGTGAAGTGGCTTCTGTACCAGGCAGGATCAAACAAAATGGCCTAATCATTTTTTGTGAAATTTAAAGGTAAGTTTTAAAAAAAAGCCCAAGATGGAAAATGTTGTTTTGTGAAAGTGTCAGTTTGATGCTGTTGATGAAAAAATCTTACAAGAATGAATTTTTGCAGTATCCTTGTTATGTTTCAGGATAGATCGTAAACCACAAGCGTTTTCCCCTCGTCTTAGAAACAATTGGGACCAGAAGTCTGTTTATAACACAGAATTGTTCATAAGTCCACACATTTCGTTACGATACAACTTGAATTTATAATGAGTTGAAACTTTGCAGTAAGGTTCTTATTTACTCTGTTTTCATCCACAGCTCATACAGTTCAGGTCAGCGTCCCACAGTATCAACAACATTGTTTTATTATTTTTCATCAGCGTGAGGTAACGTTAAAGTTGCCTGTGTTAAAATGACTGGAAATCAAAAAAAATACACCGTGTTCACAACCGTCTATTCATTGTGTCGTGACTTACACACGCGAGCTGGTGCCACATGTCACTTCTGTGCCTCAGGCACTGCTTAAGAATAAAACTGTAAAAGTAGAGAAAGGCCAGAAAGTATCCACCTTAAAATCCCTCATGTATTTTACCGGCCATTTCTACATGCTTTCTGTAAAAGTTTTAGGTATGGCAGAAATAAATAAAAATATGATGAATCCAAAATCCTGAAGAAGCTGTGGACCCCCCCCCTTTCACACACACACACACACACAGACACACACACACACACACACACACACTTTGTTTTCCTTTCCCACCTTCCTCCTGTCCACCTTCTGAGGTTATTTTTAGTGCCAACTAGCAGAAAATGAAAATACAGGCCAGTTTTGCTTAGTGACAGATGAACATTTAAAAAAGGGAAGAAAATGCAATTTAAAAAAAATAACCTTGGAAACATTTGCTTCTTCAAATATTCATAACTTCAACGTTCGTAGCACAAAGTACATGTCTTCACCTAATGTCATTAGCACCGTCTCTTCTGGGCTGCTTCCTCTTTATTGCATTAAAGCTCTTAAGCTCCTTTTCTCTGAGCACGTTTCCACACGTGCAGTCATTATTCATAACCTGAATTTTCCCAAATTAAAACTCAACTTTGTCAGTTAAAACACGGTTTCTATTTAATGGGTTGATGCTAAACGATCAAAGAGCCCCAGCAGTTCCCGGGTTGACTGGTTGTAGTTCCTGGTGTGAGCGCTTTCACCCCTTGCTTTTCTGCTCCTTTTAACAATCGATTCCTCGCTTTCTCCACGCAGAGCCCGGCCTGCCACGGACGGCCTTCCGAGTGGATTCCGCTGGCAAGTACCTGCAGGCCACACGCCTGAATTCCCGTAACACCTACAGCCGACATAAACTTAGAGTCTGACATTCCCAGAGTCTTGAGTCTCAGGCCACCGTCCCACTTTGCATTGTCCAAACCTGTAAAGTCTTTTTGCCATGGGACTGTGAGCGCTGTTGTGAAAGTTCTGCCGCTGTGCTTTCTACACTGTCCTGATCCACCAGGGCCCGATTTCCAGGACATAGACGTCCATTTGCGCCGGCAGAAGTCTGGCTTCGGGTTCCGCATCCTGGGGGGAGACGAGGCGGGACAGCCTGTGAGTCCGGAGGCCCGTGACAAGGCTCGTATAGGACGGGCATAAAACCCTGTCGCTTTTGTTGACTAATCCATCCACCCTGGAAACAGCAGGCAGCTCCATAAGCACGCAGTTGTGAGACAACCAGGCAGGAGGATGTTTCTCTACATCCAGACATTTTATCCAAGTTGTAAGCTAACCGTGAGCAGGGCGGTGGACTAACCACTTGTTCGTCATATTAATTCATGTCTTGTTGTTGTCCAAGTTCCTCCGTACGGTTTGCAAATTCACCATTTGCTGTGTTGCGACGGATGCATGAGTGTGTCCAGATCCTCCTGCCTGGTCCACGTCACCGTTCATCCTTTAACTTGATTCTTGAACTTTCTAGGGTTCTCATGTGGCTTGTGGTTGGTTGTCCCAAACAGATCCTGATTGGCGCGATCATTGAGAAGAGTCCGGCGGACAGAGACGGACGGCTCCGTCCAGGGGACGAGCTGCTGTTTGTGGACGGCATCCCAGTGGCGGGGAAGACGCACCGACACGTCATTGACCTGATGCACGGGGCAGCCCGCAATGGCCAGGTCAACCTGACTGTGCGCAGGAGAGTTCAGGGAACAGGTGAGGGGAGGAACCTCTCGCCGCTTTTTCTTTTTCAGCCGAAAGGCAGGGCTTGTTAGACAATCCTCAGCAGTCCTGTCCCTTTCTGTCAGCATTTGTCACTGGATTGGATGTGTCGTCTCTTCAGATACCCGTAAGACCCGTTTTGTAAGATAATCATATCTCTAAATGTCTTCAGCTCAGCGGATGAATTCCGTTTCCTTTGAGTTGATCCTCAGACATCCTCAAAGCTGCAGGGGGTCACCCATAAACACCAGGAATGGTTTTGTTTGCTGTCCTTTTTAATCCCGCTTCATTGTGCTGTTCACCAGTGGTGCTGACGCTGGGGCTGTGAGCACCGTTGATAACAATGCTGGCTCCGGTGGGGGAGCGATGAACGCCAGCCTGTGAAATGACAGGAGACTCCACTCTGCACCGCCTTTGTCCCTCCTGCTTTCCCTCTGCTGCCCCGGAACATTTCCCTCACTCAGTGGCGGCTGTAAGAATGCCAGCTCACCTCGCAGTGAGATGATCACACAGCCTGTCTCAGGTCTCTTCATTACTGCCTGTCAGCTCGCCAGCTGTCTGTCTTTAACGCTCCCCAGCACTGCGGTTATGAAATTTGGCTGCTATCAAAGGTGAGGTCTTCCAGCGTGACTCATCCCGCTGCTTCGCTGTCACACCCCATCTCTCTGCTGGGTGGTTCATTAAAACAGGACCGTGTTTCAGGAAATCGGGGAAACATGTGCTCTGTGGTTTGCGAACCTGTTGTATTGCCAGAAAAAGTTTGATCGATGCCACTCATGTAATGAGCCCTGGAAAGCAGGCTGATCTTTTGCTGATCTCTACAATATGCAGCACTGTTGGTCGCCCTCTGCAGCAGGGGGTCATCCCCAGTGATTTTAAAGGCGCGGGGTTTAAATTTTACGTGGGTTTTTAGGAACACTTTTGATTTTTACAGATTTCTGTGTGACACAGGGGAGCCACACAGACATGGCTGACAAAGGTTTAAACTGGTTAGTTTGCCCATTCCTCCGCCCGACCGCTGACCCGCAGTCTGTTCGGCTTTGATTCTCCAGCCCCGCCCGCAGGTGAGCCGTGTCCTGAGAATGGCAGGAGTCCAGGCTCCGTGTCAACGCAGCAGAGCTCTCCCCGGAGCGATTTTGCTTCAGGCTCATTTCCCAGCAACTCTGGCGGTGGCGGCAGTGGTGGGAGCCCAGCCCCGCCCCCGACCGCAGGATCGGGCCCCAACCACCCGGAAGGGACCCCACCCCAGGGCATGCAGACCAGCGACGTGGTTATCCACCGCAAAGAGAACGAGGGCTTTGGGTTCGTCATCATCAGTTCGCTGAACCGCCCCGAGTCCAGCGTGACCATTAGTGAGTATTTCCATCACTCAACAGACTGCTGGTATTTCCTTGTTGAACGTTCATCAAGTGCAAACCTCAAGCTGCAGCCTCTACGGCTCCGAGTTACTTTACAGTCAGGCGTCGATTTATTTGTGAAGGAACCGGCTTGAAAACTGTGGTGCCACATGACTGCTAGGATCACCTTGCTTACCACACGCTGCCATACACTCGCTCTCACTCACACACATACTCACACACTGCCTCACAACCCGCTGCCCCGCAGTTTCTCGGCAGCTCATCCTCAACAACTTGAAAGCTGAAAAAGTCAGAATTGCTCAACTTCAAGAGGGAGCAGTTAAAGCAAGTCAAAGCTCACAGAGATCTTTCTGCTTTTAAAATATAGCTTTCCTTCTACTAGGTGCTCTTGAATAATAAATATATTCCTCTGGAGCACTTGCATATTCTGGGACTGTGGTAGTGTGTTTTCATGTAACATGCCACTTTGTTTCCTGTGTGTCTGTCTGTTCGGCAGCTGTGCCACATAAGATTGGTCGCATCATTGAGAGCAGCCCTGCTGACCGTTGCGGGAAGCTTAAGGTGGGCGACCGCATCCTAGCTGTCAACAACCAATCCATCATCAACATGCCTCATGCCGATATCGTCAAGCTTATCAAGGACGCAGGACTCAGTGTTACGCTTCGAATCGTGCCGCAGGAAGGTTAGTGCTTCTCTGTCCTGCGCTGTCTGCAAAGGGCGGTTTTCCTTCCTGTGATAGGCTGGTGGGTAGCAGCTTTCCCTAGCTGTCTCTTGAGAAGGACTCGTGTTGCCAAGTTGAAATATGGGCCTATGATGCTGTGTGTTATCAGTGTTGTACTGGGTTATGGAATGTCCAGTCTGTCCAGTTAGGAGTGTAATGATACCACTGTGTCACTCTGTTTTCCTCAGAGATGAACAGCCCCCCATCGGCAGCTAACTCGGAAAAGCAAAGTCCCATGGCCCAGCAGCAGAGCCCCGTTGCTCGGCAGCCCAGCTCTGCTCCCCAGCCGATCCCCGCTCCCCAGCCGATCCCCGCACCCCAGCCGAGCCCTGCTGCCCAGGCCAGCCCGGGGGCTCACCAGAGCCCTGTTACCCAGGTGCCAGCACCCCCACCCCAGCTCTACAGCCACGAGAGCAGGTAAGACCGGACAACCCTGCTTGCCCCATCGTCCATCTGGAATACTGCTACACGAGCAACAGGGGAACCAGTCTGCTGTGTTTGTCTCAACGGAACTAGCAGATTTTGAATCTGATCTTCGGTTTAATTCACACCGCTGGCCTGGCCTCTTGTTTTCCCTTATTTTTTGTGGGACCAATTCAAGACCTGACAAACCTAAGATGGAGGTGCAGTAATCTTAGGCCCCGTCCAGTTTTGTTGTGTTAGCCACACATCTTACCTCTTACCAAGGGCTGAATTATTTACTTCTTTCACGCCTCTGAGCAGGCATTAAATCATTTATGGCTCTCAGCTTGGGGGGGATGTTTAATGCAACATGAATATTTTTGCCTTTAGAGTTTCCAGCTGTTTAGATTTATGCGTTTTGAATAGCCATATTTTCGCTTTCTATTTATTCTCTGTTGACAGGGGAAGATAATTTGTTGTACCCAGTGCTATTATCCAGCTAACCTGCGGAAAATTACGCAGGCTCTGCAGCATGAAAAGTCAGATCAGGTGCTTTATTACGCCAGCGAGGTGGGGAAACGCTGGCACCTCCTCTCTGCGGGGCCACAGCCTCGGGACAGGCTTTGGCGTGGTCTCCTGTTCATTAACGTGGGTTGGCAGTTACAGGTCAGAGGTGAAGGCGAGGCAGGACGTGAAACCGGATATCCGGCAGCCCCCATTCACCGACTACCGACAGCCGCCGGTGGATTACCGACACCCCCCTGTTGTGGACTACAGACAGCCCCCAACGCTGGACTACAGACATCCGCCCTTGCTAGACTACAGACAGCACTCCCCCGACGCCCGGCAGTTCCCCATCCCCGACTACAGGCAGCCACAGGCAAGAACAGCGCCGGTAATCCACAGTAGCGCTTTGCGAAATAAGTATCCTTGGACCTTTATTTGAACATTCTTGAAGAAAATATCCTAATTAACACATACGCTTCCCACCCGCTAAGTGAGAGAGCACGTGACTCGCTTAATATTGCGAAGATCCAGGGGAGGTCGCGGATTTACTAGAACGTATGGAGAACACAGACTCGGCAAACACTCTTCAGATGCCGAGAGAGTGAGCAGCACACAGTCAACTAAACACAGAAACAAAGGCATAAATCACAAATCAAAAAACTTAAAGATGGGAATAATCAAACACAGTTTGGGTTTTATAAGAGAAATACAGTAAATCGTGGTTATTTCTTTGTCACTGTATGGTGTCCATCTCCTCGGTGTGTGTTTTCGCTTGTTCTTTGGATGCTTCTCGCAACATGCAGCTTTTGTCTGTTTATCTAAAGTTTCCTTAAAAGTCGATCAAACAGAATCTCACACAGCCCAGCAAAAAGATTAAAAGTTGAATAAGTCTGCATGCCTTTCAGCTGTTTGTCACAATGTTTAATAACCACAGTGTTTAATAATTAATTTAACTGCTCAGCAGCTGCTTTCATCGAGAAAATAGCCAACTTTGTTTACATTTGTCGATTTAATCAGTTCATATAGCTGGATATTTCACCGAACCATTTCAAGTTAAGGAGTATCCTACAAGAAAAACTTGGCATTTCCCGGCCTGTTCCGTAAATCCGGTGAACGAACTTCTGTAACCTTTGTGTCTCCTTGTGGCTGTGTTGCTTCAGGACTTTGACTTCTTCACTGTGGAGCTGGAGAAGAGCACGAAGGGCTTTGGCTTCAGCATTCGAGGTGGGAGGGAGTACAAAATGGATCTGTTTGTGCTGCGGCTGGCTGATGACGGGCCGGCGGTCCGCAATGGCAGGATGAGGGTGAGCGCCCCAACTTCCTCATGTCCCCCCAAGTCTCACAGGTAGTTGTTTGCTCCCCAGGTGCTCTTCGCTGCTTTACCTTGGCAGCTTGTTCAGCAGGCAGTCATCTTCATGGGCCCAGAGCAGATCTTTGCCTTGGGAGGGTAGTGCTTTGTAGATTAAAAAAAAATTACTCGCCTCCTAAACTTTCTTTTCAAGGCTTGTCAAACCTTTTCTGTTCTGCACAACCCAACGCATTTAACCCAACCTCTAATTTAATAAAAGGCTTATTTTAACCTGAGAATCAAACCATTACCTGTGCTAATTACCTGAATGGGCTGAGCATTTCCTTCTTGTTATGTCACTCCGTCTTAAACGCTAGAATCTTTACCCCTGTGTCTCCATCTAAGTGGCCTTAATTTGTTCCTTCAGTCTAGCAAAGCAAAAATGTTTAAATGTTTTCCAGCAGAATTCTGGAAGCACGAGAACCCGTATCAAAGCTGGTCCACTCAAGCCATCGCTTCCAGTCTCCCTTCTTCCTGCCGATGGGACATTTTTTATCTGTAATGAACCTGTCAGAGATAATGCCCCTAAATACCCTTGAGGGATATTATTCTGCAGCCTCTCCAGTGAAGTAAATACAGATCCGCAAGCCGGTTACCAGAGCCAGCAGAAGGAAGATGAAGAATTGGTGGAATTTCATCCTCTCTCACAACGGCAGTGCGGCTAACGTGATTTATACCCCCTGTAATCGGTTCCTGAAAGCCTGCTAAAAAGAGTTAACTCTTGCATTTAAAGCAAGCAGCCCAAATTCACGCCTTCGTTACCGCATGCTGCTCACCTGGTGGTGAGATCCCTTCCCAGCAGCTCATCTGAGCTGCTGCTGCTTATCCCATGTTTCCTGAATTACTGTCAGTGGAAGCGATTTTGGGCACGAGAAACTCAATTTGTACAAATGGGTTTTGTTCAAAATGTGACATTTCGGGTCAGTGCGATAATGCAACGTGTTCGCAGTGCCTGGGCGGTGCGGGAGAAGGTGGGTTCAGATCCGCCTCTGTTTGGGGACTACGTCTTCTCCCCCACATGTTTGGGTTTCCTCCCACAGTCCAAGGATGTGTGTTTAAAGTTGCGCTAAATCACCCACGTGAGGAGCAATGCCTCGGTTCTTCAGGGACTCCTAGTTAGTTTTAAAATGTGTTTGTACCTCCTCTGTGGACCCAACAAAGGTCTGTGTTGAACAAGCTGTAGAGGGAGCAGCGTGTCTGAAAGCTGAATGGTTCTTGTGAGTAGTTTTGGTTGAAGGGGCCCAGTGTCTCCTGTCGCATCGCAGCTGGATCACAAAGTCACTTAACTGTCATCACGCCCAGAACCCCATCTGTCACTGTGACATGTCCCTCACCATTGTGTGTGTGTGTGTGTGTGTGTGTGTGGGGGGGGGGGGGGGGCCTTTTCC
>UFQX01004351.1:0-21540 GCA_900497675.1 Arapaima gigas | reverse complement strand
ATTCTCACCCCCGACCCCCTTAACCCCCCCCCCCCCAATATTTTGCACGATGCACAAAGATTGTTTTCATACCCCCCCCCCATGATGCACCTCTCTTAGCAGTGGCTGATTTACTTCATGTGTGAGAATGAGCAATGAGGTCATTACGTGAGCTTGGAAAGGAGTACAAAATTCGAGCCGAGGCGCCTCGAGCTGCTGATGTCATTAGGTTAAGCCGCGCAGCCGCAACTTTGGCAGGAAGGCCAGCGGAGAAATCGCTCCTCTTTATGCCCAGTTTAGCTGACAGCTGCAACGGCATCAACCCAACATGAGACGTGAGTTACAGCAACACGCTCTTGCCAATAATTATCTTAAATCATTGTGGAGCTGTTGAGGCAGCTGTGGTGAAGGTTAATATTAAGTGTAATACATTTAGCTGTTCACAGTAAATTGCATAATTATGACAGTTGCAGCCTATTAATAATTATGAAGGGTTTTGATTAGTTATGACTTGAATAACTGTTTTGAGTGGAATAGATAAATACCATTAATTATACCTACTTTTATTTCAGTACGAATTACTAAGCCTATTGTAGCATTAAAAGAAGGTAGTCAGAAGTAAACCGAGGGGTGAGTCTTGTACGTTTGTATTATAATTTGGAAATTGTTATAATTCAGAAAATCACATCATTGGTTTCTAAGAAGGCCTGGAGAGATGGAGCAATTTCCTTGTGAACGATCACACCAGCGGGTAGTTCTGCACAGTCATTGTGGGATCAGCAGAATACACACTTTCCAGGGACCAGAGCCCAATTACACGGAAGCAGAAGCTTAATTGACCGGTCAGTTTTAAAGCTAATTGGGCCATTGATCAGCGTACCACCAGCGGTGCCCCCCTGTCAGGAATGTGAGCGAGGGGGCTGCGTGTGCGGCACGGACACGGTCTGCCATTGACAACCTGTTAACAAATAACAGATTGCACCTGTAAAAAAAAAAAAAAAAACAGCATCCTAAATTGGCCCCCCGTAGCACATGTATATTTAAAACGGTGTATTTAGAATGGTAATGCAGGTTTTTCCTGAAAAACCTTTTCTAATGTGAATTCACATAACTGAAACGTAATTACAGTTAGCTTGAAAATGCTGTGTTGCTGAGCCAAAAAAACCATACCCACTTGTGCCAAAATATCCCAGAATCCCAGCAGGTGACTTTAGTTATGATAACAGCACAACAAGGCCGTTTCCCGTCATTAGTTACTGTAATATTCACTGCCTGTCTGCTGGCCTTTATTGAGCTCTTTCACAGCTGTTCCTGTGTGCTGAACGTACGTACGGCGCGTGTGATACTCGGTGTTTATGTATTAATTAAACGT
Source organism: Arapaima gigas (assembly GCA_900497675.1). NCBI lineage: Eukaryota > Metazoa > Chordata > Actinopteri > Osteoglossiformes > Osteoglossidae > Arapaima > Arapaima gigas. The sequence goes on along the minus strand of UFQX01004351.1, from coordinate 20,189 downwards.
TTAATGCAAAAAAAGTAAAGACAAAAAGAAATCTAAGAAAAAAGGAAATTCAGACTCTCTGAATAAGTTGACTTGGCGTCTCTCGGCACCTGGGCTGCGTGATTGGACATGGGTTCAATCCCAGCTTGGCTTGTGTGTGGTTTGCACCCCCCGCCCCATGTGTGTGTGGCTCCTGTGGAAAAAATCATTTACCGAACGGATGAAGGTAGACATGAGGCACTGCTCAGCTGTTGATACGTGCACAAAATCTCAATTCTGTCCTTATAGATACAAAGAAACACATCATAGGAGGAAACAGGTGTTAAATGAAGCTCTTCTTAAAGTCCAGTTGTCATAACTCAGATGGCTACATCTAGTGGTCTATTGACTATTCATTGATGAAATGAAACGCATTTGTCGAGAGGCAGTGCTGACCCCCCTGCGGCCACAACTCACTTTTCTCCACGTTGTCGCCAGGTGGGGGACCAGATCATAGAGATCAACGGTGAGACGACGAGGGACATGACCCACGCCCGTGCCATCGAGCTCATCAAGGCGGGTGGGCGCAGGGTCCGGCTGCTGCTAAAGAGGGGCACTGGCCAGGTCCCGGAATACGGTGGGTGTTCTCAGGGTCTCACTGCGGACCCCCTTCTCCTCCTACAGAGGGCACAGATCTCCTGCCCTTCTGGCTCCTAACTGCTCTGCTAACTGTGTGTTAGGAGTTAAGGCCGGATGTGTTGAAAACCTCTGTAAAATTAGAGTGCCGCAGCTGCGATTAAGTACACTTGACCCTTGTGTTACAAATGACTTGCACATCTTTGAAGGGACAAACATTTTCGTTTATTTTTAAAATTTATTTTAACATTTTTTCACTTGTCTGTCTTCAAAACAGACATCACCTGCCTTTCCGCATGCAGTAAAGAGCACTTAACATTTGAGGTAGAATATAAACTGGCGGAGAGTATTTATGTTAGTCATTTTAATTGGCTTTTGATGTACTTATTAAAATTCTTAATAAAAAATGCAATTAAAATTGTTAAAATGTCTTACGGAATATCGTTTGTGTATTGCAGCCGTAGCCGACATTTTAAAGAACTTGTACGGCAAATAAATCGCGACGCGTCTTTGTTCATCGACTGTAGAAATAATTCCTGACGTTCCATCCAGTTTTCCCCGCCTTGTGCCCTATGGAATACAGCAGCCCTGCTCTGGACACGTCCCTCGTGAAAATGAAATGGATAAATAAAAGTGTTGCAGTGAATTTTAAACTTGCTGTAGTTTCATCTGTGGACTTAGTCCACGGACAAACTGAGCAGCTGTATTAATTGGCTTTTATTGACTGAGGTGCAGTGGTTGCTGTTACAAGCAAATCAGGTTACGTGGATTTCCAGTCACAATTGTATTTGCATGTCGAGGACCCGGTGCGCGGCACTTTACGACCTTAGGGTGCGTTCCGATGCAGCCGGATGAGATTTAAAAGGTGGATGAATTAAAGTACACAGTGAATTTCATATGCAGCACCTGGCCGGCAGACCCTCGCCCCCGGCCCCCGCCCTAACAGCAGTCTGGATCCTCAGTGGCGGTTTTGGACTCACATCCATTAGCGTGGCGCTTTACGGCACGAGGGCGGAGTGTGTGGTGTGATGTGAATGAAATGTATTAAAACAGCCATGATCCTTCTGCTAATGTGTGAAATTTAAACGCCAGTCTGCACCTGTAGCAGCTCAGGTGAGTCTTTTCTCTGCTCCGACCCACATTGTTCTGGTGATGAGTATCGCTATACAGTAACACCTCGATTAGCACAGCGTCCGACCCCACTTTTACCTTGGCCCTCTGGGTAATTTATCGTAATTGACCATCTTTTATAATGGAATTTTACGTGAGGTGATAAGAAAATACTCAATTTTTATTAGTTACAACTTAAAACACTAAGTCTCCTTCAAAGTAGTCTTCCCCTGCTGATAATACACACTTTTCTCAACGTTCCTGCCACTTCTGAAGTCTGAGGTGATGATGTTGCATCAGCGTCATCAGATCTTCTCGCTTTTAGCCTCATTATGAGTTTGGGGAATGGGAATAGGGGCACTGTGAGCGGGAGGGCTGTCGTGGTGGAGGAGCCATCCAACGCTTTGGAAGAGTTGAGGCCGTTTTCTCCCGTAAACACGGGTGCCGAGGGGATGCCACTCCAAGCAACGACGCGCCTCCCGGTCCACCACCCCCCATCTCTGACAGCAGCCCAACACACCTTGGCCGCTTCTGAGAAGGGAGTAAAACATAAAATACTGTTCCAGTTTATTCGCTGCTGCTGGAGTACAACTGATCTGTTTTGCATTATGTTGCAAAGTACAGCACCGTGTTGCACTTAGCGCTGTTTCGCCAAGCTCCGTTCCTCTAGAACACACACACACACACACACAGCGCTGACCGAGGTATTACTGTACTCTAACGCCCCTGTGCTGAACAGTATAACGTGTGTTTTATTGATAAAATGTCTTAACCTTTTCTGACATCATGTGCCCTGTCATTATTCAGTACTGTTTACAGCAACTCTTTTCTCCACTAACCAGTTAATAACGCTCTGCGCCTCTTGTTTAACTCTAATGACTGGTCTAGGCTGTTCCTCCCCTTCCTTTAGGAATGGTACCTCCCAGCCTCTCCATGTGCATGAAAGGTGACAAGCATGGCTCTCCCTACTTCTTCCTAATGGGCCACTCTAAAGACACGGTTTGTAAATCACTGCACGCGTTCTTCTGTCCGCACCGTCACTCTAACACGTCCATTTTGCCTGTGCTGTGTTGCGCGGACGTGGTGTGTGTTTGTGTTCGGCTTCTCCCGCACCTCAGGTGACGCCTCCCGGCAGGAATATCGTTCCATTTTTTCTTCATTATTATTATTATTATTATTATTATCGCAGGATGGGGGTGTGATGGGCCGGGTGCACAAAATAGCCCTCATCATTCGGTGTATTTTCCACGAAAACACAAATGGGGTTTCTGGTTACTCAAGGCATGACAGTGTTTTGCTTTCCATCCCTCTGATTTACGCCCGTACTCGATAAAATGGACTCGCTTTTACGACGGACAATGATGAATAAATAATAGAAATAATTTTTAAAAATTGACAAAATGTCAAAAATGTATCTAATGATTTCCAGAATTCCGGTGATTGAGTTAGCAGCATACAGCTAATAAAAACACGCACATTACAGCCGCTCATCTATACAACACGCAGCACCTGTCTGACGTGAGTAGCGACAGCTTCTGCCAACAGCCGTACAGACGTGTACAGGTGTGCAGTGGTGTGACAGTCGAGTTTACAGCGAGGGGGATCTGACTTGGCGCGTGATGTGATGATGTAGGTTATATAGATGCATTGCTGTGTTTTAGTCACAATTGGGAAATTGGTTTGGGGTTTTTGGGAGAGTTATGATTTTTTTCCTCTTGAACCTGTTGAGAAATTACCTCCCTATTTACGTTTTGCCGGTTTAGGTGCAGGTTTTAGGAACGGATTAGGAACATCAACCAGGATATTGTGGTTTGCAGCCAAACTGCATTCGGACAAAGAGACACTGCACCTGAGCGGTTTTCAAAAGGAGTTAATATGATTTGAGCGGCCGTGCTGCAGCGTTTGGACCCAGGGTTTCGGGGAGGATGTTGACCAGCTCCATCCCCTGGCAATTAATAAGGTGCCTGCTGCAGAGCAGAAGCTCACTGCTGTTCCCGGAGCCCCGCGGGGGCCTGTCCGGTCGCAGCCGTAGTTGCCATTAGCGCCTGGCTTCTCTGTGCTGACTCTAGTGACCTAGAGACCGTAGACAAATGCAGCCTGGCTGGGTCTCTGTCACATAATTTACTTTTCGATCTTTTTCTACACCTCTGTTTTTATCCCCCACTGAAGGAGCTCAGTTTAATTCCCCTGGTTGGCAGTGAAGCAGCAGGACCTGCCAGTGTCCGTCGTTCTCGCTTCGCCTCTCAGACCCTCTCAGGCACCCCCCCTCGCCCAAAAGGATGAATTTGATTTTGTGAGGTTTTTCTGCATCTGCCACTCGAGTCCGGCGGAGAGCCGTTTGAAATATGAGAAAGTTCCGGAAAGCGCGCTCACGTTTCTCTGAGCCCAGATAAGCCCATCCAAGCCGTTTACACAAACCACAGCAGACCATCTATTTGCATGGATCGAGATTGAGGCTCCCGCTGGCGGCACAAGCGTTTCCGTCAATTAATAGCCAACCCAACGTCACTTCTTCATCCTGCTCTCCGTAGCCGTTCACAATGCAGAAGCGAATACGTCAGGCAGCCGGCGTCTTCAGGAGCCGACGCCTCATTTCAGCGGCACGTCGCCGTTTGCCCCACTCTGACGGACGGCAGCGGTTTCTGCAACGGCGCCGTTAAGAAATGAGAGCAAAATCGGTCCAGACACGATGAGGTGACGTAGCCTGTAAACCTTATTAAAATCCACTCGTTTTGGAAGAGGGGCATAAAAGCCAACCGTGTTTGTTGTAATTCTGAGTGGTTCTCTTTGGTTGCTAGAAAGAACTGGGTTCGTGAGTAGTGAGGCGGCGTCAGGCGAAGGGCCTCCCTGTGGTGTCCGAGGGAACCCCGGTGTGCTGCTGAGTGCAGCTGAAGCTTTGTGATGCGCGGCAGGGGTTGATGGGTAACGGGGACGGCGAGTGTTTCTAAGGCCGTGCTCGGAGGAGGTGTGACGCGGTCCGGTTCTCGCCAGACCGTCGAGTTTACAGGAAATTTGGCAAAGGTCGACTTTGGCGTGGTGATGATGCCAAGTGATGATGTAACCAAACGGATCCACGGCGACTATTTACTGTTTAGGCCTGCCGTAGCATCCCCCGCCCCCAGTCAGCATGCTTGTATGTGGGTGTCGGTGTCTCTGGCTGCCGCTAATCATCTGCTCTTGTTCTCCAGTAGACAGTCCCACTGCCTGGGATGCTCGGCCTGCAGCCTCCCCAGGTCTGCCGGAAGTAGCCCCGCCCCCCGATGCCCTTACCATGCCATCACCTTCATCACTTTCGGCCCCGCTTGCTGACCCCCACCGCCTGCTCCCATCGGAGGTGGGCCGGGAGTCGGCGCGCGAGAGCAAGACGGACTGCTCGCCGAGCCCCGGGACAGCGGACCCGCTCGGCACCGAGCAGGCGGGGTCGGGGAGGGGGCCGGCCGGGCACGGCGCCGGCGGGAGGGGCAAGCAGAAAGAGGGCAGCAGGTCCACGTGCCGGGCCAGGGGTGCAGCTGCAGACCAGGAGGGTGGCACCGAGGGCCTGACAGTTTACGGCGAGCAGAGCCAGGAGCCCCGGCCCAATAAAGCGTCCAGGGGAAGGTCCAAAGAGAGGAAAGGAACGGAGAGTGGTGCCATCTCCAGGGAGGAGAGGAGATTGCTGCGGGACACTGCGCTCTTGGACACAAACTCCAGTGTGAACGGCGGAGCCAAGAGCAACGGGGGGAGGCAGGAGAAGCCCCGCCCCAGGGACCTCGACAGAGGCTCCGGAAAGAGCCATCCCTGCCGCGTGCCGAAGGCCACCGGCGGCGGCGCCGCCACAGCAGGCAGGAAAGCCACCGTGTCTCCGGGGCCCTGGAAGATCCCCGGATCAGACAAGTTGCCCAGCACGTTGCGGTCGGGGACGTCCACTGTGAGCAGATAACGTCATTGACACTCAGCACACCAGATCGGTCCGAACCAGGCTGGACTCGGCCAGGTCTCCGAAGACCTGCTCCACATTCTGCCGCTGGACGCAAGCGGAATTACTCCACGTTTTTGACAAATTTTAATTTATGTTTTAAATTATTTTGCCATGTTACACCCACCACCTTAAAAACTGGAAGCATCTTTAGAAAGGAGAAGACAAACAGAATGTGTGTGGTATGATGGGGTCCGCAGTGCTCAAGTGCTAAATCCAAACAGAACATCTTCCGGCGCCCTGGACACCGGCGTCTCTCTCTCTCCCCCTCTGGACGCTGACCGCTGCCTTTTGGCCACACGAAGGACGTCTGTCCGCAGAGGCAGAGCGTGAACGCAGGTCTCAAAACGGAGGTGGTTGGTCAGCAGAACTCTGCCTTAATTAAACTGTTGCGACAGCACTGACAAAGATATCTTTAATAAACACTTCTCTACATGTATAGATATATAGATATATAAATATGTGAAAAAGGAAACATGTACATATCACTGGAGAGTGTAAGAAGATGGGCTACTAGCGCTTTCTGAGACACCACCCAGCCGGAGGAGAGGAGGGAGGAGGCGCGGTGCTGAGTGGACCTCCGTGTCTCGCACCGCAGGGGGGACGGCTGGAACAGTCAGCTGGACACTCATGGACTCTACTGTCCACCTTGTATTTGTCAAACGATTTGGTCACAGTTTTTGCTGTAGTTCATGAGCCAAGCCACTGTGGTGGGAAATGTCCAACCGGGGTGGGGTGGGGGGTGGGGCCGATCACTGACGGGATGGGGCAGAGTGCCTTAAGGGGGGGGGGGGCAGATGCTGCTGAGAGGCCGGCGCGGTGGCGGCAGCGGGTAACATACGCTGCGGTTGTAGGTGTGTTTCCAGATACACGCTCAGCTGCCCCCGCGGAGTCAGACCGCGCCAAAAAGTCGTGTGTGTCGTGTCGAAACGTACCGTTTCTGCCGGGTCTGCTTCGTCGCCGTCGTTTACACCAGTTACTCCGACACAGGGTGACTGAGCGGAGCCGGTGCCAGAGCTGGAGCTCCAGGTGAACGTTCTGCAGGTCCCTTGTGTCACCTTGACAGACTGGGATTGGAGTGGGGGGGGTGTCGTCTGTATTCCAGCGACCTGCAGCTCCCCCTTGTGGACAGTTTGCCGAGTTCGGGCCCACAGACGGGCGGCAGTCTGTGCTGTTTAGGTGTCGTCGTCGTCTTTGTTTTTCGCTGCGTTTTTTCCAAAAACGCAAACGCGGTTTGGCGAGGCCTCCCCCCTTTGGCTTTATTATACCGCGTTTTTTTTTTTTTTTTTGGTCCGTGTTCAACATTCACCCCCCTCCCGTGAAAAGCCGTGCGGTTGCTGCCTCGCAGTGCGACCTGCGGGGCTCTGCCGGCGCCGCTGACGTCGTTACTCCCGCAGCGACCTGCGTTTCGCCCAAAGGCCTCTACAAATGTTTATGACTTTATTCTCATTATACAACCTTAATTCAAATACAAACAGCTTTCACTTCAAATAACTCACTTGCAACATGAATATGAAATAGTTTTACATCCTGGGGGCTTTGTTTTGACAAGGACAGAAACGGAGATTCTAAAAATACTTTTCGTTGTATGAATATGAAAGTTTTAGTATTTGCTTAATTTATTCCTTCCTGATGACATCACTGTGTCCCAATTACTGTTTACACTTTGGGATCGACACCCAAACAATGAGTCAGACTGTCGAGCGTCTCCTGCGTCTTCACCCGCGCGCTGCCGCCGGACACGGACGCGGTGGCTCGCGTGGTCTGATGGTGTCGCAGGCTGTGACACTGAACTGTGACCCGCTGAGGGCGACTCCCGCACACCTGCAGTTCCCGAGCCGGAATCCCGTCACCCGAGGGGGGGGGGGAAGCACAAACACCAGCAGCGGGATGTCGGGGGCCACTGTGACAAGGTGTGTCGTGCCGAAGGTAAGAGCGGGTGACACGGCCTCTCTGTTCTTTGACCCTCGCTGAGAAAAGCCCGACACGGCGGTGTGTTCCTGTAGTTTAGTGCACGTCTCTGCTTCTTAACGCTCGTGATTCCCACGCGCTGAACCGGCAACCTGCCGTATCCGTGTTGACCAGTTCGCAGCCCTGATTGCGGAACCTGTTTTCTGCCACTTGTAAGAACATTTTATATAGATATAAAAGTATATAAACCAATAAAAAGTGACTCTGAAAGATGGCACGTACATGAACCCCATTTCGATCCGTAGCCGATGCTGTGTAGTGTTAGCTGTGTATTTACCCTGTACAGCTGTATCTCTATAAATATGATCCATTGTATTATTAATAGTCACAAAGGCTGTATTTTTATGAAATGCAACACTATGGATATATTAACTTTTGCAAAAATCTTGTTTACTGTATGATATTCTAAAATACTGTCAAATAAACTGTTGACAATATGCCGAGTTTTCTCTCTCTCTCTGTAACGAAACGGTCGCCCTGCAGCACGTGCGGAGGCGAATCAGTTCACATGTCCTCAAGTGCCTGGTTGCCATGAGTTACACAGATCAAACGTTAACATTATCCGACGAAAGAGGAATTGTTTCCGTCATCCGTACACGGGAAAGTTTGGATGTACATGACACTATAATGCTCTCGCCTTATTAAAACTAGCAGACTTTTAAACAAATGAGGCCAAACTCATTCAAAAAGGCGATTATCCACTATTGCACAGCTCACGCGAATATTCCCACTGCGCGTTCGAAGCGCTTTATTTGTTTGAAACCACGACGGGACCGTTTTTGTTTCCTTCCGCGCTGCAGTTTAAAGGTAAATTCGTCACGTCTGGTGCTTCCAGCCTCCCAACCAGCAGGGGCGCGCGCGCGCACGGCGACAAAGGTGACGCCTTCCCACGTGACCCGGATACCCCCCCCCCCCCCCCCCCCCCCCCCCCCCCCCCCCCCCCNCCCGAAACCCCCCCCCCCCCCCCCAAGCATCCGGAAGTGAGCGTTTTTGTAGTTTTCCACAGCGCACTGCACCAGCGTAGCCCTTTAAAACGTGCCTGCTCGTAAATATGGCCGAGAAGAGACGACGTCTCCCGTCCTGGATGCTGGGGATTGAAACGAAGCCGAGCGCGGGGGCGGACACAGCGACGAGAAAGAGAAAAGTTAAGAGGTGAGTTTCCTTTAAAAATGCCCTGCACACTGTAGCGGTAACACCGGGGTGTGCGATTATACATACAACGATATATGAAAATAGACATTTTTGCCTGATATTAACAGCTAGAAGCAGTTTTTCCCAGTTACTCCGGCTCGCGCTCGGGTCACTTGAGGTGCCGTTCGGGCTTCCCGCCATTTTGGCGCCCCAAATGCAGCGGAAAAGTTTTTTAAAAAAGCACTTTAATAAATTCCTTACTCAGAAAGTAAGTTGCTGAGCCCGGAAATGCGTACAATTTTGCACAAATGTGGGGGGAAAATAGGGGTAGCTGCACAAATTGGTTTAGACAACATTCAGCTGAATACAGTTTATACTTATACTTAGACTTGGCAGAAACGAATGTGACTAATATGAAGTCTGTCTGTGGAGAAATGGGTGGCTGTACGTTTAAGGACTGTGTGAAGTAAACTGACTGGCAACTGAGGAGAGGAAAACAAAAACTCCCCGAACGGTGAAGGAAAAAAGACCTCTTGGGGTCCAGGTACCAGTGGCTGCCCCCCACCCCCCACAGGCCCATGAGCATCAACATCACATCACACTCAGAAAGTAGCTTTTCAGCTGTGATTTTAATTGTTTGTCCAGTGTTTAGAGAGGAGTGGTGGCAGCGACTTCACGGTGGGGGTTGTATTCCTTGAATGACAAGGGGGCCGTCTTGCTCCAGAGAGACGGTGTACTGCATGGATGAGACGGAGCTCGTGGAGACGGCGCTCGGCGTTCTCGCGGAAGCCGAACTCCGGGACCAAGCGGTTCCCACCCAGCCAGCACAGGTGAGCTGCTCCACGCTCCATTACCGTACTGGTCAGGCGGCGCCGACAGCAAAAACAACGGCAGGTTTTCTCCGGGTCATTTCCCGCCCGCCGCCGTTTGCGCACCAGAAAGTCACCATGTTTCATTTCCGACTCTGCGGTGACTGTCAGGGTTATGACAACGATGAGCAGCATAAGGATCGCTTATGTCCAGCTAACACCAGGTCCCCGCTCTCCCTCACTAGAGGTGGAGTGTGAGCACAGCTGAGGACACAGTGGCGAGAAGAAAACTCGCCAAGCCTTCGTCATCTGATGAGGAAGAAAAGTCTCAGGAGGACGGGAGAAGGTGCGTGTCCGAGATGGATCTGGAAGGAGTTGCTGAAGAGGAGACCGTTCCGTATGTCGACGCCGCTGGGGGCGATCACGGCGTCCAGCTAGAGGTCCTTCCGCAGCCGGCCGCCAAGGGACAGGCAGTGATGCGTCCCGGGGAGGGCGCCTCCGATGACGAGGCCTTCCAGCTCCTGAGGGAGATCTTCTTCAAGTGACAGTTCCCTCGCGAACCTGGGTGCTGCAGCACAGCAGCCGTTTTCCTGCTCCGGTCGTAACCAAACGTACAAGGAAAATGAAAAACTGAAGTATGCTGCTGGCATAAGTAGTCAAACCCCACAAATGAATATTTGGTAGAGTCACATTTTGCTGCAGAACAGACTGTCCACACCTTTACCTCATTTCTACTACAATGGAAGCCTGAGCTGGGCACTGTGACACTGGAAGGTGCGGTGGGACAAGGACCATTCTGACAACACGGCACAAGGACAGTGGCCCCCTGTGGAGCCAAAAGGGGTTTCAAAACATCCTTTCAGAAGTGGAGACATTCCTCCCCTTGACTTAGTGCCCTTTTTGTGCACTGATTTGTGACATTTTGCCAAAACTAATGCTAATTGGTGCTTTAGTTGTGAAACATATAAAGAATTTCCGTGAAAGTAAATGATTAAGATGATTGTTTGAAGCAGAGACTTTGAGTAAATATTTCTCTAGATGGGAGAGAATTAAAATTCGCTGACTGATATTTTGTGTTCTTGCACTTTATTCTGGGTAGTTTTGTACATATTTAATTTATCACGTTGCCAGCAGGGGGCGCACGCGCAGTCCAGATGAGGTGAAAGGAGAGAAGTCTGTATAACAATTCTGCAGAGCAGTTCATTGAAATCATGTTGTACTTTTTGTTTAGCATTTGCATTCTGGCAATAAAATAAAAAACAGGATGAATGTGTCTCCATCGTCCCCTCTTACCCGTGGAAGGATGGCGCCGAGGGGCTATGGGTGACAGAAATATTTGGAGTGCAACGCAACCCGGAGACGCGTCGTTGCATCCAGAATAACTGCATCCCGAGAGGATGCAATTGAATGGCGGAGGCAGGTGAAGAACGGGCAGCGCATCGACCAAAAATCAGGAGCTTCAGGAAAAGCAGCTCGCAAGCCGCGTTGCGCCCGGCAGCCAGGCGGGAGCCGAGCGTTTCGATTTTGGGCAAAGCTTTGTGAGGACTGTGCCACCGGTAAGTATCCGTGTCTGTGGTTTCCGGGGCCGTTTTAATGGACCACAACCGAAAACATTGTCGATTTAAACGACTAGATATTTCCTGAAATCAGGCCAAGGGAGTCCAGCGCAGCAGCGATTTTCCTTGTGGTTTTTCATGGTCTGACCATCTGTCCACAGGTTTGCTGTGAGGATCTCCTGATGGATTGACGGCTGTCACTCGGCGCAGACCTGGCATCAGTCAGGATGTGAGATTACATAACATGGGGGATCTGGAATGGCCTCCGTGGGACCAGGTCACCTCTCACAGTGAGATCACACACAGCCTCCGCTGTGGGAGAACATCACTCCTCACACAGATCATGTCCCTGCTCGTCACTGATTGCACCACAGTATCTTGAGCATCTTCACACGTCACGCTTGTTTGGGGCAGAACAAAGTCAAAAATCAAATGTGATTCTAACAGGGGGTCCTGTTCTAGGGAGATGCATATTTTTGCAATGAGAAGCGCTGCACCATCACAGCACCTGGGCTGGTTGGGTGTGGGTTCAAATTCAGCTCGGTCCACTTTCTCCCCGTGTCTGCGTGGGTTTCCTCCCCCAGTCCAAACACAGACACGTTTCACATTAACTGGTATCTTTAAACTGCCCTTAAAGTACACAATTGGAATCAGTCCTTGGAATATAAACCCAAACATGTAGATGAGTAGTGCGGAAGGATGACATCGAGAACGTTCTCTCGGGAGTTTGTTCTTGACCATTTTCTCCAATGTTTATTAGTTCTTTTTAAGGTTGGGAGCAGTATGAGGTGGGCGGGTCCATTTAGGGACGGCGTTCCNTTAATTTTTTTTTTTTCCCCCCCCCCCCCCAGGGTGTCCCGTTGCCGTGAAGCGTGAATGAGAATGTTCTCAAGGTGGGTCTCTGATGCCTCCTCTTCTACATTCACATGTCAAACTAGGTCAGTGGTCACATTCAGGAACTAAAATGAAGCGTGTGTGTGTGGCGAGGGGGACTGGTGTCCCATACAGGGTGTAGTTTCATACCCTCTGGACGCCCATGACCCTGACCAGGTTACAGTGGACAAGGATGATGGGTATTATATTTGAAAATGTATAAGAATTTTAGATATTCTACAAAAAGGGAAAGTATCAAAATGCCAGCTGGATGCATAAGATACAAGACAAACGATTTAAATAATGAAAATAAATACATAACTAATGAACAGTGTAATAGTTGGAGGCAGACGGACTCGCAGAAGCACCTTGTGTTTGCATTATGAAAATGGGGGTAGATGCTGAATTTGGTGGATTAGCCCCCTACCAGGCGGCTCCTAGGCCAACGGGGTCCAGCGTCTGTTTGTGGGGGGCCACAGGTTCAAACGGTGACGCGCCGCTTGGTTGTGCACTCCTGAGTCCCCGTCAGACAGGACAAGTAGAGACATCCGGCCGGTCGCCCAGGCCTCTGAAGGCGTTATTATAAAGACTCGCGTTACAGCCGTGATATTTTCCGCACCAGAAAAATGCGGTCGTGTGCACTTTGTGGTAAATTTCTCCGCGGGCAAACAGCCAGCCGACGGCAGGTCCAACCGGCAGGAAACGGGTCTCGTCTTGGCAGAGCAGGTTTACTGTTTGCTCCCCCCCACCCTCATTATTCACGAGCAGCACGCTTGTCGCCCGCAGCAAAGTGCTGCCGGGGGTCAACTGGCTGTCTGTTATGCCAGTAGAACGTTGAGAATGTTTATGTGACTGAGCTGCTTGCTGAGGGAAACTGTGTGATGAGACGTCAGTGTTTTGTGAAGATGACGCTGGATGCGGCACATTCTGGTAAATTCCGTTGTGCTGGAAAGGTGTCTTTCAGTGCCTGATTCAGGTTTGGAATTTAAGGAGCGAAATATTAGGCCACAGCAGACCAACATCCACCTCTGTCTTCTTCAAGGTGTCCTTACAGGGGGTCTTGGCAGCAGGTGTGAGCCCTCATGCAGACTCCAAACCCCTGGGGGACTGCGCACCTCCTGGGCCTTCATTCTGTCAGAAAACAGCTCTTCTGGGTGAATTAAACAGTTCCAGAACCATCTTCTAAATGAACAAACCTAAATGGGAAGAAGCTGTTGCAAAGAGGTGGTGAAAAGCGTCTTGTTCCAAATGTTGGCACGTAACACGCGTTGTGTCATAACCCCTCAATAGGGGACAGTCGTGACCTGCAGGTGGAGTCTTGATGAAAGGCTCAGCTGCTCACATGGGGTCTGGGGAGACGTCCAGCTGCGCACTGCTGGGGGTGTCCCGCTGTCATACCTGTCCACCAGGGTTCTGAGAGCAGTTTGCTCTGGAAGCAGGACGTTCCTGAAGGGAATCTTTATTTGCTGCAAAAATTAATACTGTAAGTTAGAAAATTGCCAGAGTGCGACAGATTTTACAAGACAGTCTTTTCTAGCACAATCGGTTTTTCAAGGTTTTTTATCAATTTTGTGTTAGTTGTGCAACAGTTACATCATTTGCATGGTTCCAGCACCTTAACACAGTTATCTCACATCTTTATCTAAAGAACGCAGAAAAAAGCCGCCTCGGTGGACGCGTTTCGCATTTTGTACAATTCCGTCCCGCAACACCTTTCCCGTTTGTTGTTCTAACACCCCCACCGCTGAGACGGGGTGTCAGGTGTGTTGAAAACGCAGGCACTTTGCACCTTGCTTCCAGTGGCTCTGAAAAGGGACTCGGAACAGCAGGCGGGAGCACGATGCCCCCCGGCTCACCAGAAGAAAGCGGGACGGGGACAACGGAGCCGCTCGGCTCGTGCCCGAAAAACCCTGCCGCTGCCTCCCACCCCGCAGAGCACTAGCTGCTCACCAGACGCTCTACTGCGGATGGTCCACTTCACCCCCAGACAGATAGACACGCACACTCCCACAGTCAATTTGTCCAGAATCTCCGTCACGCAAAAGGCTGNGAAAGCGGGACGGGGACAACGGAGCCGCTCGGCTCGTGCCCGAAAAACCCTGCCGCTGCCTCCCACCCCGCAGAGCACTAGCTGCTCACCAGACGCTCTACTGCGGATGGTCCACTTCACCCCCAGACAGATAGACACGCACACTCCCACAGTCAATTTGTCCAGAATCTCCGTCACGCAAAAGGCTGCGTGAGAACTGATGAGGGGCAACGGTTCCGATTAAGTTCACAGGGTCAGGGAGTGTGTGTGTGCGCGCGCGGCGGGGGGACATTTGACGTAGCGCTGTACTGCCGGCTCAGGGTGTGTCCTCCTCTGGAGCCTCAGCGGTTCTCTGTCTTCCAGCGCCGACTGCCGCATCGTCTCGTGTCGGCGCGGCTGGGCGCGCGCGCGAGGGGCGGAAGAGGCGACGCAGCGGGGACGCGCAGGGAAGGGAGGGGGCAGCAGCACAGCCTTGCGGCAGAGACTCCGCGCCGGGAGCCCGGACACCGCCGCCCGAAGCCGCACGGCGGGAGTGAGGATCCCGCTCATGGTCACGGTAAGCGATGCTCTCCGAGTCGGTGGCTTCGTCGCGGTTACCGTTTACCGGGAGGGACCCCTGCCCGGGGACGGGGAAGCATCAGTCATTCGCCCTCATTCATACCGCCGCCCGGCAGCTGAGGCGCGGGCGCCTGTCGACAGGGAGACCGGGCCCGGTCTGCGGGGCTCTAGTGGCGGCAGCGTCAGAGCCACACGAAGCTAGTCGGCTACCGTTAGCTAACCGGAGCGGCTGAGGAAACGCCGCACGACCCCTCGTGTTTGTGTGGTTAATGTGCGCGTTATGCGCTCAATGTGGGATGTTGCTTAGTTTGAAGCGCCGTTCGTGACTCCTTTGCTGTGCGGACCGGGGTGGAGACGCCGGCAGCCCGCGCTGAGGAGCCTGCAGGACCGGCGCCCCTCCTGCTCGGCTCGGCTCACAGCAGCGCGCCGCCGGAGCGCGTTTTTCATCCCGTTTTCCAGCACATTTACACCGAACGGCGCCGGGGGACCCGCCGTAGACGCCGGAAACAGTCCAGCGGAGTCCCCCGAACCCGCAGCAAGAGGCGCACAACCACCCTTATGTAACACACACACACGCTGAGTCGCCAGACCTAAAAGATGGAGCAGAAGAACCGGGAGCGCATCTGTAAAACGAGGGAAAGTTGCGGAGCCGTTAGAGGCGCGAGACTCCGTTGGCGGTCATTTTCACCCGTGTTCCTCACACGTCACCCCGCCTTACATCCCAGCTGCTGCCCCAGCACGTTACCACGCGCTCTGCGGGAGATGTTCGCGGAGGTGTGTCGCCGGGTTCTAGTCTGACGTGGGAAAGTGGCCCGAGTGCTGGGTCACCTGCGCCCAGGTGCAACCTTCTCATGTTGAGCAGTGAAGAAAAAACGTGGCCAGCAGTGTGTGGTAAGTGGCTTCTGGGGTTTGTTTCTTGCTCCAGAATCTGTGGGTTTGGGGTTTGATCAGTTAGTCGCCCTGTCAGCGGAAAGAGCAGACAGAGGACCCCGAGTCACTGGACTGTCTGTTATGCCGGAAACTGTAAGACCAGGAAGGTTTGACTGTGGCCCTTGAGTGTGTAGCTCACCCATCACGTGAATTGTGGCAATAAGAACTTCACCTTGATTCCCGGAGCTGTTCTTAAATGGCATCTAAAAGACGTTTTAAAGATAAAACTGTAACCAGCTTAACACGTTTACAACAGCCATCCAGAACACTGCGTGTTGAGTGTAGTAAATGGTCTTTTAGGGCTATGTGAAAAGGTGGTAAAGAGGAGAAGCAACATAAGGTGTTTCTTTTAGATCTAATGAAATGGTGGCTTGTTGCAAAGACTTGTTTTTGACACTTGGAACCGAGCAACAGTACATTTGCTTATCTGGACCGCTGGTGCGTACCTGCCGTGTGGGATCATAGGTGGTCTTTTTATTTTTGCTATTGTTTTCTATCCCCCCCCCCCCAGACAAGTGTCTGCTGTAGATCTTACGCCATGGGGTCATAAGGAGTCTGTTATCTTTGGGTTGACTGTTCGGTTCACGAACTGGACTCCTCATAATCGTTTTTTTTAACTCTGTTCAGAAATAGAAATTAACAACAAAAGAAGCCTTTCTTGTTTTCTTCACTAAGCAATGAGGATGGTAGTCCTGATGGTTTATCTCTACGAATATGTCTGAGTGCCGGGGTGGGGTGTGGAGCCATTCGTGGACGTCACCAGTGGAAATGGGGACATGCTTCAGTCAACACTTTCACATCTGGAGGCGTTTTACGTGTTTCGGCAGTTTGTCACTACTTTCTCTCTTCCCTTGAGGTCAGCGGCGATGCAAGCAGAATGTCTTCAACTGGTTCCCAAATGCGGACGTCATAAACAGCCATAATTATCGTTAAGGGGCCGACTATTTTTAGCGTTCAAGATGACAGCAGATGGTGAGGACAGTGTTAGTATTTATAGTGTACTTATTTTCAGTTACCAAAGATAGAAGGAACTTTAGTTCTTGTCCTCAAATATTAATACAGGGTAATTCAAAAACAATTGAACACTTTCCTGTGTTACGTGGTAACTAATCCTATGAGGAAGTACCAGCGGAAAAAAGTTAAGGGTACTTCAACTTGTTGGATACTACATATACTTAGTTTCTGAGTAGTAAATTTATGAATCTGTTCAGTTGTTTTTGAACCACCCTGTTTTTTGTTTGTTTTTAAAGGTCGACTGTCTCTGTTAGTCTAGATATGAACATATTTGAATGTACTGTACATTGTATAACACTTAGTGCCCCCCAGACTAGTAAAGTAATAAATAAGACACCTATATATTAGAGTAACTCCATTATCTCACCACATGCTGTGACGGAATGGATTTCCTGCCATGCAGCTTCCCCTGAAAAGCCACCAATATTGCCTTTCGCCCTCGCCACGTGGGGAATACATCACCTCCTGTGCAGTTCTACCCTGTTACGGCACCACTTGTAGCCAACGACAGCCTCTGATGCTACGCTAACTGTGTGATGTAGACTAATGTTTTCCGGCCGCCCACTTTCACACTGCTGCTCAGGTCTCATTCAGTTGCTCTGCTGTGAGCGGGGAATTTTTGTGGTGTGAAATCGAAATTACTTTAAATGGATTTTCTTAGAATAAAAATCTTGTATGAGCCTTCGTTTTGTTTGTTTCTGTAAAAAGAGGACCACTTATCTTGCTCTGTTTACTTATGTTACTGAGAAGAAAAGCTTAAAAGCTAATGCACTGGGCAGCGTGAGCAATAGTGGCTCAAAGCCCGGCTGTATTCATCTTAATTCTCACTCAGAGGAAGGTTGATTTTCCTGATCCCAGGCTCATTTACTCGTCTTTTCATGCAGCGACACACGGGGCTTAGATACAGACACAGTTGTTGGAGCGCAACGTATTTGTTTGAGACGACCGTTGTAGCGCACGCGTTCCGGTCCTTGAAGCTCCACACGAGTAGGAAGACGGTGGATAAAAAACAGCAGGTGGTGAGGACTAACTTAAGGTTTCAGGAGCTCAGGAGGGAAATGGGTCCAAAAGAGTTTTGAATGCTGGAAGTGAGTCAGCAGCTCTGAGGCCCAGAGAGAGTTCATTCCACAAATTATTGCAATTGCTTGCATGTTAGTTTTAAATTTTTTTTTTTAAACCATGTTTCTCACAGTATTCACAGCTAACAATGGCTTTTGATGCTATGCTAACCATGTGATATAGGCTAATGTCTCCACCTCCACCCTGCTGCTCACGTCTCATTCGGTCGCACTGTCAACTGTTTGTAGTGTTAAGTGCTGCTCCGTCTTTCTTTTTTTCTTATCGCTTTGCAGTAAAACAGCAGGCGGACAAACGTTTTGTCTGAGTGCTGAACAGAAGAGAGATGCGTGTGTATCTGTGCGCAGCCATAACTCTCTAAAAACACAGCAAGAAATCGCACAGCTTTTAATTGTGCGTTTTAGCCGCACTGTTAGCAGTAGCATTCTTGATATATGAGTAACTGCATAAACTGCAAGTTGTGTGTTATCCTGCTCGCACCACGCTGACCTACCCCCATTAGTAGCCATTACACAGTAAGACTGTGTGCGACATCAGATGATGTGCACACTGACACGTTAGGCGTTTTCACGCAGTTGTCGGCGTGTAAAGACGGCTCCTGCTCTTCTGTTGATGTCGCGGTGCCTACATTGTTTCACGAGAGGGTAGTTGATACTCCGGCTCTTGCAAGGCATTGACCGAGACCTTGAGGGAACATCCCAGGAGTGCAGCTGTGACATGTCACCCTGCCGTTGCCGTGTGTGTCACCCTCTCTGACAAGCAGACATTTTAAACATCCAACACAGAGTGTATAGTGTGTGTTTCTTTCCCACCAGACAGCCGCGCAGCCTCGACTGCTCCTTTGCCAGTCGCTGGCAGCTGATCTGTAGTCCTGGATTTTGGGTGCCGGCTGAAGCCGCGTAACCTGTTGCCGCCGCTTTATGCTGGTTGCTGGTTTCTTCTCCAAGGGAAAAGTGCTTCAGCTGCCTCATTTGACCACACTGTCAACAACGGGCGCCATGTTGACTGGAGCCGCCATCATTTATTGTGCTTTCCCTCTTTTTTGCATCAGCAAAGTACACAATTGGAATCAGTCCTTGGAATACAAACCCAAACATGTAGATGAGTAGTGCGGAAGGATGACATCGAGAACGTTCTCTCGGGAGTTTGTTCTTGACCATTTTCTCCAATGTTTATTAGTTCTTTTTAAGGTTGGGAGCAGTATGAGGTGGGCGGGTCCATTTAGGGACGGCGTTCCAGACCAGATAAGCCGGGATAGTCTACTGTGGNCCCCCCCCCCCCCCCAGGGTGTCCCGTTGCCGTGAAGCGTGAATGAGAATGTTCTCAAGGTGGGTCTCTGATGCCTCCTCTTCTACATTCACATGTCAAACTAGGTCAGTGGTCACATTCAGGAACTAAAATGAAGCGTGTGTGTGTGTGTGCGCGCGCGCACCCATGCCTGCCCGCGTGCTTTTGAGAGACAGACCCCATGTCCCGGCATGCCCTTCCTCACGCCTCTATGAGGTTAGGAAGCCTGCAGGCTGCTTTTGGCAGCAGTGGATAAAAAAAACACTCACCCTCTGCTCACAAACTCTGTCCTCGTTCCTGTTACATGTAACACTCAGGAAAGGAAGGTTGCTTTGGCCGTGAAGCTGCCATCCAGGCACTGGATACTCGCTGCTGGCTCTTCAGCATGTTGTCCGAACCGCAGTAGAAAGCAGGTCTCCAGTGTTTGGAATTACTCAGCTGATAGTTATACAGCGTCTTTATATTTTGGATGCATAAAATTTTGCAAACTCGGCATAAAAAGGAGCGTTTTAAGGTACCTGAATCACAGTGATAGGGGGAGAGGGTGGAATTGTGGTTAGAGCTGTTCCTTGCAAACAAGGATCTGGGTTTGAATCCCTGCTGCTGCTTTAACTGTGATGGAGGTGCTAACCCTAAATTTCTTCAGTAAAAGAAATACTCACCTGTGTAAATGATGGTGCCACACAACGTTTCTTAGCACACAGATCTGTAATTGGCTTTCTGGTAAGACAGTGTGTCGGATCACTTATCGGTATTTTTGTTGCCCGGAACGGCAAAATAATTTGTAGTGCGGTTAAAATTTTAGAAATGAAGGGCGTGGCTTATGTCCACCTAAGAAAACAGGAACATTTGTACCTTTTATGTGCGACGACTTCTCAAACTGCTGTGCAATATATATCGCACTACAGCCCAGTTTCACAACCCTCTACTAAAACATGTTTGTTCAGTTTCCTGGTCTTCTTGCTTTCAATGGTTATGGCTCTCTTTGTTCCATTAGGGTGAGGGATCTTCCTTGCTCAATTAGGGCAAAGTTCACTCCATTCCATTAGGGCAGTTACGTGTTTTGTTACTATCCTAAGAGATCTTCTGGATCCCATGATGCACTGTGTATGTCCTGCTAGGAGGGGGACGTCTCCACTGTATGAATCCTGCAGGCCAATGCTGTGAGTGGGGAATTTTCGTGGTGTGAAATCGAAATTACTTTAAATGGATTTTCTTAGAATAAAAATCTCGTATGAGCCTTCGTTTTGTTTGTTTCTGTAAAAAGAGGACCACTTATCTTGCTCTGTTTACTT
>UFQX01004323.1:2655726-2758206 GCA_900497675.1 Arapaima gigas | reverse complement strand
TTATTGTGGGGGTGCCAATATTTTGAAATCTGTTTTGTAGAAAAAAATGCACTAAAAACTATTTATGTTTGAAAATATATTGTGTTAAAATAAAAGTTCATGGCTTCCCTATAGGTTTAAGCCCATTGTCTGTGTTCATTTCATTTTATATATTAATTTTTGCTCGTTTTCATCAAGGGCACCAATAATTCTGGAGCTGACTGTATGTGTTGAGTTTTGATCATTTGTGGCATGGCAGCAAAGCAGTAACTACCTTTAACCACAGGGTGGGGGCTGGCTGTCTGCACCAAGGAGGTTCTGGGCACTTTTTGATAAACAGCCACTTCTCTCTGTGGTTTCTGCTGACTACTGCTGGAACAAAGACGGGTTGAGCTGATGACCAATCATTCATTACCATCTTCACTGTGCTGAAACAACAGACTTGATGCTGTTTAGTGGCTTCATTCTGCTGGGCAAGGCTGCTCTGAAACAGGCTTACCTGCGGCATTTGGACACTGAATCCTGGAGGAGACTGCAGGGCTGCAGGGCCCCCTGAACCATCTCTGCCTCCTGCTTCAGTCCCAGCATCCGCTGCATTTCATGTGGCTTAGCAGTCTGGTTGGGCTGCTCCTTTTGGATGTCTTGCTGTGGCATATGTCTGCCCTCTGACTCAGTACCATGTGCCTCCACACCCTGGCAGTGGGGCGCACCAGTCTGGCACAACTCTGCCAGCTCAGCCAAGCTAATCACTGTGTGCTGCTCCCTGACCTGCAAGGCCTGTGTGGGCAGGAGTGGAGTCTCTGCAGCCGGGATCTCTACTTGAACTGCCTTCAGGGAGAGGTGGAGAACATCAACTCTAAATTTATTCCTCAATATTACTTCCCTAACTTATCTTGAAATAGAGACATTTAAAAACTGCATATTTTTAAAATGCATAAAGAGTGATATTACCCAGTTACTGCACCAACTGAACAATTCGAATAATGCGTGTCACACTGTGTGATGGCGTACCTTTGTCTCACTTGTACTGTGACACACCTGCTGCAGGCCACATGTTTCAGGCAGGGCAGAACTGGAACCTGCCCGCAGCTTTCCTGCTGCTGCAGCATCAATTAGAGCCACCATTTTGCGATGTGTTTCCTCCCGCTGTAAGAGCATCTCCCTCCGACCTTGTTCTGCACAACACCATGCTTGCCAACTGGCGAAGCACCGTCTGAGCAGCCGCCTCCGGTCACTCTCCAGCGCTTTCTGGCACTCCCTGGGGTAATATGCATACAGCCCAAGCATGTTCTTTTTTATCAGATATATGGCTCTTCTCCACCCAGCTCTATCTATGTTGCTGAATAACAGGGTCAGTACCTGACAATGCTTTACAGTCTTATTAAAGTATCATTCTGAGAATTTAATCACAGCTGTTGTCTCATTGTCACTGTTATTCAATGTCTGTGTATTCTGAGTCTCCTTACTGTACTGTATTTTTATTAGCTTAGTGTTAGCTTCGTATTCTGGGTGCCAGAGCAGTCGCCACGGTGTCCTGCCTGTTTTCAGACCGCAGGTCCTCCTCTGTTTTCTCCACCTCTCGTTGTACACGTGCGGTCCACACCAGCATCCTCCATGCCCGCCACACCCTCAGCTGATTCCTCCAATCCGCAAGAGCTGCTGCCTTGCCCATCTGCACTTGCCTCCTCAGTACAGCAGAGTGCCACCTGGAGAAGTGCGTCTGGAGGCACTGGCAAGGATACAGAAACCTTTATACACACATGCTCACACAAAGACACACACACACAGGTCTTTTACATTTACCCGCAGCTCCATTATGTGAATTCTGGCCTCAATCATCTTCATCTTGCACACTCGCTCTGTGCGCTGATGCTCTTGCTGTTGCTGGGTGATGGACTGGTTGGGGCCTGAGTCAGCTCCCATCTTGTCCTGCCTCTCCTTCTCCCTGCAGAAAAAGAGCCCAGCACAGTATTTGCATCACTGCTGCTACCATATGCAAATAAAGGGATCCTAACTGTGAAACAGCCATCTGAAAGGCTAGAAACTTGGCCAGTGTGTGTTCCTCTAAAAGTTTAGTACACTACATAGCTCTTTGGTGCACAACCACACACAATTATCAGTTTTTACCATTGTGACTTGCAGGCCCATTAAGGCAACTACTGCCCACTGAGATGAACTGTACAGCACCCAGTTAAAGGACTAATGAGTCCCCACACCACACCTATCCAGTGCCTTTCACATGGGGTAATTTCAAAGGAGGAGAACGACCACCCCTAGTGAAATCTGATTGCAGAGCCAACACTGTGTGTGGTGGTAAGATTTATTATGTCTAGTCTTTACTTATACTTCCCACATATGTCTTGGTATTTTCCTACCAGTGTGGTGAGATTCCATATTAAGAGACTGTGTCCTTTTTGTTGGTCTTAGTTGTACTAATCTGTCTCCACCAGTTACTCATCAGCCATCAAACCAGTTCTGCACCACTCACTCCACAGGTGGTAAGCTGCTGTCTCCTCAGGCTGAGCCAAGCTGGGCTACATTGGTCTAGGATTCAGATGTCACAGCTGGGGCCTCATACCGTCCCCTCTAGATACAGTATGAGTCTTCAACTTATGAGGATAATGAGTGAAGTTACTAACTTACATGTAACAAGAGCTTGGTATGGGGGAATTTTCACTTTAATAGTAATTAAGCCTCTGACTTAAGAAGTTTCACCTTACAAGCCCATTTTTAGTAAACCATTATGCTTGTAAGTGAGGGATACCTCTATAAGCCTAGTATAACCAAGGTAGCAATACCAAAGTAGCAATCAGGAGAGGTGTGACTTCACAGTGGGCTGCTTTGGTTTTGAATGAACAGACTGTAAGTTGCTGGACCACTAAAACCAGTCAACCTGAGCAATAGTCTTCCTGCACTGGGTCACTGTACTACAGTCATGGCCAAAAGTTTTGAAACTAACACAAATGTCNTAAGTTGCTGGACCACTAAAACCAGTCAACCTGAGCAATAGTCTTCCTGCACTGGGTCACTGTACTACAGTCATGGCCAAAAGTTTTGAAACTAACACAAATGTCGGTTTTCACAAAGTTTGCTGCTTCAGTGTTTTTAGATCTTTTTGTCAGATGTTTCTATGGTATACTGAAGTATAATTATAAGTGTTTCATAAGTTTTTTAACTTTTATTGACAAATACATCAAGTTTATGTCAAGACTCAATATTTACAGTGGCATGCTGGATATCAGCTTCTGGTCCATTCATGTGTGGGGTTGGTTCTCATCCAAGGGAGTGGGCTCACTCACACTTTTGCCTAAGAACACTGCCATGAATAAAGAATGGTATCAAAACATCCTCCAAGAGCAACTTCTCTCAATGATCCAGGAGCAATTTGGTGATGAACAATGCTTTTTCCAGCATGATGGAGCACATTGTCACAACGAAAAAGTGATAACTAAGTGGCTGGGTGAACAAAACATTGAAATTTTGGGTCCATGGCCAGGAAATTCCCCAGATCTCAATCCCAATGAGAACCTATGGTCAAAAAGCAGGTGGACAAACAAAAACACAAAAATTATGATAAACTCCAAGCACTGATTATGCAAGAATGGGTTGCCATCAGTCAGGATTTGGCCCAGAAGCTGATATCCAGCATGCCAGGGTGAATTGCAGAAGTCTTTAAAAAAGAAGGGTCAACACTGGAAATATTGAGTCTTTGCATAAACTCAATTGATGCATTTGTAAATAAAAGTTAAAAAAAAACTTAGGAAATGCTTATAATTCTACTTCAGTATACCATAGAAACATCTGACAAAAAGATCTAAAAACACTGAAGCAGCAAACTTTGTGAAAACCAAAATTTGTGTCAGTCTCAAAACTTTTGGCCACGACTGTAGATGCGCGCGCACACACACACACGCACAGCCAGGTCTAGGAAAGTGAACAGCCCCTCCTGAGTTGGTACAGCCAAAACAGAACCTTGACTGGTCAGGTAATGATCATGTGACTGTAAAATTTTGGATTTTCATATTTTCCAGGAAATGTTTCTGAATCTGTTACTAAATTAAAGAGTGAGGCATATGAGCTACATCAGTCAGAGACTCTGACATGTCCAGTTTACCACTCTGAAATTTTGAATTTATAATAAACTGTTTAAAACTTTGAGATGTTTCTGCCATGCAAATATTTGTTGTAGCATTCAGCTAGAAACAATAATTAAAACATAACATCTGAAAAAAGACTAAGCATAGCAGCAGCCTGGAGAGAATAGAAAAGTACCGCCCAAAACCTGGATTAAAAAGAAAAACACTGCGGATGAAGCGTGTTGAAGTGCTCTTAAATTGCCAATATAGTTAATGAGGGGAGAGACAGAGTAGATGTGCACTGTGAAATATTAAGGCAACTTACACTTGCTGCGGTAGATGCTGTTCAAGGATATGGTAGCCCATAGAAAATAATTTTTATAAACATTTATACCAGCAATCATCTATGCTACTTTACTGTTGCTGCAGAGGGGCACAGAAGATAAGACTGGTGCCTCAGAGCTCTGAAACTGCTTGTTCTGGTGTTCCACTTTAGTACAGTGAATGCAGTTTATATGTTCCTGAGTTTCATATCCATATGAAGTAGGTTATGTAAATTACTTCCATATCCTCATTTACCAAGAAAAGCAGGCAAGTGCTTCACTGTTTTATGCGTTTAGAAAATAGAGTGGCAGAATCCAGTCACCTACTGAGGTGCGTTTTTATGTGACAGTTTTTGTAGCCTGTGCAGTAACATTCAACGTGTAATTTCAGGTTCTAATCTTCAGAAATTAAAATGACTTATGAGTTTATTTTCAATTGGTGTTAATATTTTTTAAACATCAATTTTTGTAACATGCAATACCCTAATTCATTAGCTTATGGCGGCACGACAGCTGCATTAGTTAGAGTGTTTCATTGTTTAGAGGCCATTACTACTAAGCATCTATGTGACTTTAATACTGAAAATGAATCCCACACTGGTCCTGGCTGATATAGATATGAGTGGGTTTGCAGGTGTGGTGCAGATGTGATATGGTCACGTACATGAGCCTCACTTGCTTCTCCAGAATCCTCTTCTCCTCCATCTCTCTGCGTAACCGCACCACTTCCTGCTGCAGCAGCTTTTCCTGCCGAAGCAGCTCCAGTTTCCTCTTGTTCTGCTCCAGTTGCTCCTTTAGAAGCACCTCCTTCCATGCTTCCCTCCGCAACTCTTTTTCCTTGTGCTTTTGTGCCCGCTCTGCGTCCTTTTGTGCTCGTTTTTCACGAACCTGTTGATGCCGGATTTCCATGGCAATGCGTGGGTCTCTCTGCTTTTTTTCCTCTCTTTCTGTGTCCATCTGAAGGTCCTCTTTCATCTCACAACCCATAACTTTCCTCTTCATTAGGTCCTGTAGGAAGGTATTCACTGCAGAGCTCTCAACTTCCTGGTCCAAGTATGAGTAGAGATCTAAACAAAGCAGACATATAAGAGAAAGATGAGTGTGAGTGCCTGCAAGAGACATACTCATGGTTGTCCATTGACAAAGTACAGTTGTGTGAAAGAAAATCAAGAATTTTTTATGGAAGTGAAACAGATGGACATTGTTTGTTAAAAGCACACATGCTACAAGAGCAGTAAGTAAGAAGTACAGAATATTAACCAAGGGTTTATAATGAGTCACTAACACTAATGGGTGTGGGGGAGAAGTGTTAAGATCACCTGCAAAATTGGAGAATTGCAGAAAATCTGACTGGTCAGGAGATCTGTCATTTTCAGTGTTGTCTCCCTCATACTCCTGCTCCTCTGCTTCAAGTGTTAGTCTCAGTTTGCAGTTCATCCACTCAGTCAGGAGGGCCTGGGCTTCAAAAGGTTCAGGTTATCAGAGTTTTGCTTACATCATCACACATGCTGAAGATAATAAACAGCAATACCTCAATTAACGGTACCTTCTAGCCATGTTTCACCATTTGAGTGATTTTTTCATAACTTACCATCATATTTAACAAAAATAAAAAAACTAGGAAACTTTTTTGAATGTTATACTTAGTATCCATTATCTTCTGCATTTGTGTTTATTGTCTATCATTAAAGGCATAACTAATCTATTTAGCACATATGTAGTTTTCAAGCTGCACTTATGTAATATACTACATTAATGAACTGTTATAGCATTCTTTCTTTAAGCTCCATTTCTCAAAAACACATCTTGAGCACTAATTTAGGTATTACTGTACACACACATACACACACACCTCCATTATAAGTGTTTGTGTGTATGTATGCATGGAAGTACCTTTGACAAAGTCATTTAGATGTGAAAATGTGCTTCCTCACTACAGGCATGTCTTTAATACACTTTCTTGTACCTTCACTGTAGGCATCCTCATGATCACGTAGCTGCTTCTCAGTAAGCAGGGGCATTGCCTGACCATGTCCACCAAAATATGGCACCTTCCTCCTCAAGTGAAATACTTTGGGTACAGCTTGTTGTGAGGCACCTTCCTGCCACATAATCACAGCCCCCGACACCCCAGTTCAGTAGGACATCACACATAACAATGCTGTGGGTGGTCAGCATTATTTGCTTCAGTTAAAATAAACGTGTTTTGAAAGACAGTCCTGGATTTGAACCAACAACTTGTAACTAACACATGAACACATGACCACCCGATGAAAATTGATACCCTCTTATCCTCTCATGTTACTGCACAACATTGCACTGCATTTTTCACTTTAACTTCAGGGTTTCACCCACCAGCTGTGCTGTTACACTGAAGAGCAGTATATGGTCCTTGAGTTCTACCTCTTACCTTCATCCACGGCTCCATGTCATCACTGTTGCTCTGCACCTGAGGGTTTGAACTAAGTTAGTGGAAACAGTAATGAATTTCTTTTAGGGGAAGGTTATTGTGATCTGAAAATATTTTTTAAATCCTAGTTGAATTTATACAGATCGAACCAGCTGAAAGGTACTAAAATAGCTTGAACCGTTACATAAAATAATTTCTAAATTCACTTGGCTGTTAAAATGCAGCAGCAAACCGTAATAAGTTAACTTTTCTCACCAGTTTTACATATCGGCAAAACGTTGATTATCTTTTCTATTTAGCTGATGTAAATGGTACTAAAAATGTAACAAATTTTAGTATAGTAGTAAGGAAGAACCGTGGTACACTGTGGTAGGTGAAGGTACTGACTTCTGTTCACTATGCTTTTACCTTAGTCCAGCTTTTCAATCGAAAAAGGCTCGGGTTGTGTCCAACGTATGCCATTTGTATATGACGCTCGGTTTTGCCGCCTTTCAATCAATGAAACGATTAAAATTTTTAACACAGAAATTGATAAAGCGTTGGCTAACAGCCCGCAACTGTTGGACGTTACCAAAGCCAGGTTTGTTTGTACCGATTTTTTGTAACGATGTAGGGTCTACCGGGTGTTGTAGTGAATGTAACATTTTCGCATCATTCTTCCCCCAGTCCTAATAACAAAAAAAAACTACAAGTCCCATATGTAGCCATAACGAGTATGGTTACCATGCACCTGTTGTCTCAATATAGAGCACTTTCCGCAGCTCCACAGGGGGCAGTACAATACATGATAAAGTAAACTTTAGACATAAACTAAATCAAAGGAATCAAGAATCGTCGAACACCCTTATACAATAGAGAGCACGAAATGAAGGTCCTCGGTTCACAAAACGGTGCACAAAACAAGGGTAAAGAAAACTTTGACAATGAATAATAAAAAGATAATACACATTATATATATAGATTAAAGATAAAAATCTGAATATATGAAGGACAAATACAGTGTATAAATAAATCAGTAAATAAATGCGAAAATAAACAAAAACACATGTCCTGTGACGTATATTTAACCGTACAAAGAGGTCATAATCCAGCGACGTGTAGTTTCACCGTACAAAGAGGTCACAATCATGCGACGTGTAGTTTTACCGTCCAAAGAGGTCATAATTCTGCGACGTGTAAACTTCACGTGTGCTATGTTTGGTGAGTAATAAAGTGTGAGTTTCAGTGCGGAAGGTTTTTTGGAGATTTAATATACGTTGGCTGGATTTTCTCTCGGTTTATACTTTTAATAAACTTGCATTGTGAGCTAACACCAACAAACTATCGCCATTCTCTCTGTTAGCTAGGTAATGATAGTTTCCCACGAGTTTTTATTGTTTTAAATTACTTATGTCCTGTGTACAAAGTGTATAAATCGAAGATTGTTTTTTTGTTTGTTTTGTTTTTTAATTAAGCTTTCGATGTATACTTGTCCGCATTCAACCTGATGTCCGGTACTGATAGGTGTGCAATAACTGTATTTTATTTCTTTGTGTTTACTGTCGCTGGTCTTGAAGACCTCGTGACTCCGATATACACATAGTTTGATAGTGTTCACAGAAGAGTCACGACAAGAACATTCCGAGAATTCCTCGGTTCCGTTTGTGTGTATGTGTGAAAGAGAAAAGGGGATGGCTTATCTGCTCTATCCACATGGCATTTCAGAAAAATGAAGCTGGAGCTGAGTCGACTGGCCCAGGGTACTCGGCTGGGGGTCCTGAGTGGGCTGGGCAGGTTGCAGGAGCACAGCCTGGAAGTGCCGGGATGTCTGCTGTACACGCGCTGTGGTTCTGTGCCACACCTAACCCATGACACACTGAACACACTTGATCACCTGCCTGCTGTCACTCAGCTGCCACTGGCCACTATGTAAGGGTCTGGATGCACTTTGTATGTATGTGTTATGTCTGTTATGTATACCTGTGCAAACACTGACAGGTATTTGCAGCTGTACAAATACAAAGAGGTTTATATACATACCCTAAGCATGTAAGACTAGTCATGTGTTGACCAGCTCAGACTTTTTTCTTTTTAACTTGCACCTTTGGTTTGTCTTCTAGTGCAGAACATCAGGAGATCCTGGAGGCTTTCAAGGAGGGAGCAGCAACATTTGCAGGTGTTTGTGGCCCCTTCCTTCTTCTGCAGTCCTCTGCATTTTCAGCAGTTTTTATCAGCAGATGGCTGCCATTATTCAGAGCTAACCACCTACTGATGTGCTGCTGAAAAGTGACCATTGCCAGGCACAAAGCCTATTAGCATGGTCAAGGTTTCATTATGATGTGTGAAGTCCAGTGTCAAGAGATCACATTTGTAGCGTGCTGACAAATGAGTAACAGTACTAATCGTTGGCTTCAGGTCTCCATCACACCATTCTTTTCTGCTCCCTCCATGATCCCGCCGCCCCCTGCCCTATGGGGTACAACACCAACAAGGTAAGCAGTCAAGTTGAAAGTTGTTCTGCTGATCAACTCCATGATGATCACATGTCAAATACATGTTTCTGTGTGCTTGTTTGTGTGATACACAGACTGTGTCACTGTGGAGTAGCGGTGGCAGGCTTGAGCTGACTGTATCAAAGTACATGGCAATGCAGGCAGCAGTTCGACCTGACTGGTATCAGAGCCTGGCTGATGGAGAGACCCAGCAAGGCAGCACTTCCCGGAAGAGAGTCCACAAGTCTGTGGACCGCAGTCTGGCGTATCTAGATGAGTGTCTGTTGCTCCATCAAAAAACCCCGGTATGCCTTACACAGCTGATGTACTTCTGTGTCCGTGCCCTTCACACCTGATTCACAACTGAACCTGTCATACAGGTACACTGGTTTTACTATTCTTAGTGTCTTATGCCTAAATATCAGACTGCTGCTTGTGTATGTCATCCACTGGCTTACATGTCACATTTGTTTGAGGTCCCTTAGAGCCACTGTTTCCATGTCTCTCCCTTGCAGGAGCTAGCAGGGACGGAGCTTTTTGGTGTGGTAGAGGGGGCTGATGTGCGGGAGGAGAGAGTACGGTCAGCCCGAGAGACTGCAAAACGCCCAGTGGGAGGCTTCATCCTGGATGGTTTTCAATCGGGTACAATGGACCAGGAGTTGCGTGGTCAGCTGATTAGTGCTGTAACAGCGGAGCTACCCCAGGACAAACCTAGGTACAAATCCTCACTCGGGTACATGTTGAACGCTCCTTTAAAAATATTTAAAATGGAGTAATAAAGGGCCGGAGTTGCATCTCCCACCTTCATCATGCTTCCTGCTGCGTGGGATGGTGAAAAAAATCACAGCTGCTTCTGGTTCAAGCCCAGCTTGAATTGCCAAGTTTGAGATAATCTAAAGTAAGTACCGGACAGTACAGTAAACTGCAATAAGATGGAGTGCTTGCCATCTCTCTGAAACTTGGGGTCTTTCACTGCCCCCCTGCTGGCAAAATGAATATAAAGAGAGAGCTGTAAAGAGAGTGCAGAAGAACATGGGAGTAAAGGGTGAAAAGTATATAGTCTCAGGTATGGGGATGTGTTTATCGCAGGCTTTTGAGTTGTATATGGATGTGAGGCTGAGTGTGGGAGCCTTTCCTCATGGACTGTTGGTCTCCCACAGGCTTCTGCAGGGTGTTGGCCAGCCAGATGAAGTGCTGGCCTGCGTAGAGGCTGGTGTGGATCTCTTTGAGGGCTTCTTCCCCTTTTTGGTGACGGACCGTGGCTGTGCCCTTTGCTTCAAGTACTCCATCGACCCTGACCCTGAGAGCGCAGGTACAACACACTCTGCAGCCAGGATGTTCCTCCCTGGATATCATGGTCATGATTACTTCTCCAATGTTGATGTGAGATCTTTAGTGCAAAGAGTTGCTGTTTCACATCAGTGCAGGTAGTAAATGTAAACCAATTGGGTAGTGTTTTGGAACTATTTGCTTTGTTGTTGACAGTGATCATCCTTGCTTTTTGCACATTAGGTGCTAACTTTGCAGTGTTTGGATTGTGTTGAGAGGAAACACTGAGGTCAAACAGTAGAGTGACTCTACAGCCACAAAAAAGGAGCCATAGGGCTTTAGACAATGGCTGTAAGTTGGATCAGGTATAGACTAATGAAGTAGAAGTGGTACCAGGTGGTATTATTGTTAGAGCTACTGCCTTTGGACTCGAAGGTTACAAGTTTGAATCCTACCTCCTGCTGTATGTAACCCCCTTGAGTAAGGTATTTGTAATGAATTGAGAATGAGGCCAATGCCTGTGGTTATGCTGTGTCAGAAGGTTGTGGCCATCCTGCTTTAGTGCAGGAACAGAATGGAGTCGCAGAGGATGACTGCATTAGGAATGACAGCCAAGAGAGCCAGGAGCAGATGACTTGCTTTGAGATGAACTTGAATGAAAAGAGGTACATCTGTGTGTGCATGTTCTGTCTGTTTTGTACAGTGGACCTTTCCATTTTTCCCCACAGTGTCTTTACTCATGTGGATTTGTGTGTGTTTTTCACTTTAACTGTACTTATACATAGGTACCAGGATGACTTCCGGCCCCTGGTGGCTGACTGTGGATGTTACTGTTGCCAGAACCATAACAGGGCTTACCTGCACCATCTGCTGGTGACCAAAGAGCTGCTGGCTGGTGTGTTGTTAATGCTGCACAACGTGACACATTACAACAACTTCTTCTCCAACATTCGTAAGGCACTGGCCACCAACCAGCTGCAGGCCTTGAAGAGTAGGGTACTAGGAGGTGTGAGAACTGGCAAGGGGTCACTGCTTTCTGGGGAAAAAGAGAGAGTCTGATAGGGATTTGCTGGGATGGGGATGTTGTAAATGGAAAAATTGATTTATAAAATGTCTGCTCAGATTTCAGTTGGTTGTTTGGCCTTGTCTGTCTTTTTTTGAAGAGGGTTTTTTTTTGCACACAAATGCACTCTGTAGCAGCAGTAAAGTGTATTTCCCTGTTTCTAAAGTGTGTAAGAGGATTTTTAGTTCAGTTTGCCTGCTGATGCTATTTGTCCTTCTTGTCAAAGACTTCTTATCATTCATACCATCCTTGTCTACTGCCCCCTCTCTCTTTGGTTTAATTGTAAAACTTTATCTCTAGAATGAATAACTTAAGATACAGACAGATAAGCAAGTAATAGCTAACCTACCAGATATAGTGGCAATAGATAAGGAAGAGAAAATAGTAGTAGTGACAGTTGAGGCAATTGAGTGAT
The DNA here is from genome assembly GCA_900497675.1 of Arapaima gigas. Classification (NCBI taxonomy): domain Eukaryota; kingdom Metazoa; phylum Chordata; class Actinopteri; order Osteoglossiformes; family Osteoglossidae; genus Arapaima; species Arapaima gigas. The sequence continues at coordinate 2,746,200 of UFQX01004323.1, read as the reverse complement.
ATAAACTTCAGTAAGAAGGATTATGAGAAGCTGAAGAAATACAAGGGACTGAGAAAACTGGAGGTAAATTAATATGCTGGATGGTTGCTGTCATATTAAAGTTAAGCAGAAGTGGTTACCATAATGTATAAAAGTTACAAAAATCCTAATCCTAACTGTAATCTTAATTTGAGCCCTTTGTTGAGCTCTACTATAAAGACATCTGATCCCATTGATTTCTTGGAGTTCATCCTTTACCCAAGTTATAACTTTAAACTTTTGAGTTAAATCAGTTTCTGAAGTTAAGCTGTACTTAAGTTGTGACCATATTCCATTTATGAGCACTCAATTACAAAGAGGCCCGTCTCCTCTAACTTCTCCATCAGCTGAATTCCAAACCTTTTGACTCACTGAAAATCATATCTAATAAAATCTTGCTCAAAATGAAACCCAGCTCAAGATGTACCTATGTCTACTCCTGACTAAATCTCAACTGTTAAGAAGCCTGACAAATTTTCTTCAATCAAATCATATCCTTTGCATACTCATTAATCTGCGACATTTTATGCTTTTATTTCACCAAAAATTAAAAGTTATTATAACTGATGTTCAGATAGATTATAAATAATCACCTTTGATCAGTAAGATGATCTTTATATACAGTTCAAGGTCCTCATCTTTTTCAATTATTAGGAAGGAGGGTAACTGGCAGAATTAAGCCTGATGAAGACTGTGGTACCTGAAGAAGTCCAATGTTTACATAACTCAAAGTGGTTTATATTCTTGCTCATCTGATAGTCAGCTGCTTTGCAGAGCAGCGACACAGCTTGCCTGGGACTGGATGTCTGTCAGTAAAGTATAGTTAGAATCTGTACAAGATTTACCAAAATCACGACAAAACACAATCAGCATTAAGTAATCTTTAATACCACACATTTGGTCAAGATAAATACATAAAATTTATTGAAAGATGTTTGTTCATTTGTGGTCAACTTGTGTCCTGTTTCTTTTGGAACAGTAAATCAAAGTTGATCAGTGCTGTTCATAAGATGGACTGAATATACCAGTCATCACCTTCTAGTGTCATATTACTGTTTAGCTGGTATCTCAGTTAAATTACAATAAATAAAGAACAGTAATCTTTATCTTAGCAAATGTAACATTGTTTTTATACTCAGTGAGGATGACGTGCCTTTTGCTGTGCTGAACTTCACAGGTGGGATACAACTGGAGGGGTGATTAAGGGTCAGTTAGACTGCCCTCAACACCCTTCCCGCTCAGCCCACTCACTGTAGCCGCCTGCGTAGTGCCGCGCCCTGCCACACAGACACACATACACTTACACAGCGGACAAAGGTGTGCCCTTACCTATGGTACATTGCTGCAACAAGTATAAGAAGATTGTGTATGTGTTGTAAATGGGAGTAAAAAAGACTGAGAAAGAAAATAATGACTGGACTGAATGACCAAATTAAAGAACAAGTTTAGTGAGATGTCTCAGTAATTTAGTTTCTTGTTTTTATTCTGCCTGCATGTTTATTTTCACTTATTGACTCTTTTCAGTTATTGTATGATTACTTCAACTACTGGTATTATTGTACGTATGACCTACATGCATTCCTCCTTTTATACTGTATGTTTTATGGTTACTCTTCAATTACTGCTTTTAGCAGTTTGCTCAGCAACTTCGGAATCAACATATAACATGTCTGTCTCTACACGATGAAGGCTGAAACATGACTGTCTTGTACAAAATAAATTGCTTCACCAAGTCAGAAAGTGCTGCACCTTTCTTTTTTCTAGCATGTCAATAAAGCGTATGGCTGTACAAGTGTGTGTCACTGCAGAGTCTACCTGGTGAAACCCAGCCTGTGGGCAATCTCTAGGGCTGTATTGCTCCGCCGACCCCTCTGGCAATGGAATACAATGTTGTCATCATCCTTCTTGGGTCCATCCACCTTGAACTGCTTCTTGAAGTTTTCAGGGGTCAATTTGAAAGCCTCTTCAAGGTCCCCCACTGTTATTAATGAAATATATCTGTCAGATGCATAATGGGGTCCTAGACAATTTACATACATGTTTGCAAACCTTTCCTTTACAGGATTATGACAAATACTCAGCAACCACAAACTTGTCAACCACACACAGGTGACTCCCAACAACACAACTCCCATCCCTGGTTATTGGTTCAGAACAGTCGTTTAATGCAACAGCAAAAAAGTAATGGTGGAACAAACACTCTGGAGAACATGCCACAAAATTACAGAGCACAGATTCATTCACCCATACATAGAAACTTACATTTCCTTAATGCAAGGCAGCATGGGAAGACAACAACCTGTCATATTGAGAATTTCACTCAATCACTATCTTCAATTAACATCAATCTAATATTACAACAAAAACAGCTGGTACACAACAAGTATTAGTGGGGTAATGTTAAGTAGGTAGTGTAGCAGCTAGTACTACTACCTTTACACTTAGAACTTGCAGGTTCACCCCCCACCACCACAGCATCCTTAAGCAAGGTACTTAAACTGTTCAAATGAAAATTACCCAGCTGTATAAATGGGTAAAAGAGGTTAAGCTGCTTACCATTGTAATTCACAAGAAAAGCATCAGCCAACTTAATAATACAGCTATATGATGTTTTTCTCCAAAGTGAATTAGAAAGGTAAGCAATTTACCCTGATTTACCAGTTTATACAGCTGGGTAATTTTTACTGAAGTCATTCAGATTAATTACATTGATTAGGCAAAACACGGCAGGTTTCAAACCTGGGTCCTGTGAATCCTTATAGAAATAAACTTTAAATATGTAAATATGCACTCAATTGCTTTAATTACTTTTTGTAAACTATTGTGAGAAATAGGTTTCTTTTAGGGAGCAGGGCTGAGTACTAACTGTAGGTATGTGCTAAACTTGTGTTTTTATCCTTATGTACAAAAATGGTGACTGTAATACACAAACTACAGCATTTCAGTGTCACCTATCCAGCTGGAACATGTCTTTGGACTGAAAGAGGAAACCAGAATAGTTGAATGAAACAAAGGGAGAACACTGTCTCCACACACTGTGCCAAGATTGAACCCACTTCCAAACAAACGGCTCAGGTGCTGTAACACTTATAAATACATCCTCAAGAAAACGTCTCCAACACACAAGTAAGAACCACAAACTTACTCTTTCATTTTGGGATTTTTCACTCACATGGGATGTTGGTGGAATCCGGGATGCGTCCTCCCTGGAACTCATCTGGACTGCGCACATCAAACAGTTGAACAGTGTGGCTGGACAACATGATCTTTAGCTGCTCATACGTCACCACAAACTCTGAAAAAAAAGTATTCAGACAGTAAACCACTGGGAAAAAGAAATAGGTTATCATTACACACACTGGCTTTTACAGACTGGAACTCCAGACCTCAACATCCACAGCTGAGCTAATTTACTCCTCAATCTAGATAAAACACAAGAAGCAAAAAGGAACCGTTCTGGACAAATAGGGGAATTTTTGTGAGCGGACAGTCAGACCAAAATGCAATGTTGTGAATTGAGCATGTGCACCAGGTGTGATACCTGAGATGCAGGTATATGACACACAGCTACAACACTGCAGAGAACAAGACCTGCCCCACCACTTGAAGAGCACAGGGGAATCCACAGGAATGACAATACACTGAAAAAGCACAAGTTTGTACTTATTACAATGAAAAGTAACCATGTATCTAACTAGTTCACTTATTTTATTATGTATACTGAATATACTTAATTCACTGCAATATTTTGGATGATGCACCAGAATGTATAAGGTTAACTTAATCTATCCCTAAATGTACAATAGCTTGTTATTAGTTTACCTATACCCAAATCAGAAAAAAATTAAGATGTGCCTAATTTTTAAATTATGAAACTGACAGCTACAATCCAATAAATACACAAGCCTGGTGGGGTAGTAATGTTTCTCACAGCATGCAGCTGCCCTGGATTTCACACTAGGTAGAAAAAATTATCTGGGCTCCTTTAAATCAATTCAGTATCTCCTGTATGATTAGTCAGAAACGGGTTTATACTGAGGCCAACTGCCAAATTTGGCCAAATTTGAGTCTTTTGAATGTGGTGGCTTTGTAGATAACGTGATCCTATGCAGGAAGTACAATACACACTTGAACCTCAACTTACAAACAACTGGGAACAGAGGTTTGTTTATCAGTTCACCCACTGCAACAAAATGAATAAAATCTTAGTGAAACAGTTTAACCCCTTAACTTATGAACAGATTAGGCTTTGTTTAAAACATAAGATAAAGCTATAATAAATTTAAAAATATGTAATGCTCATCACATCCTGTTCACCCCGTTGTGTTCTGTTTAATACATGTCAGATGGTTTTAGAAGCAACATTCACTCAGGAAATATACATCTTTGAAAATTCGTAACTCAGATGAGGTGCAAATGTATTAATTTGTTTTTAATAAGCTACAATGTTGAATATAAGTTTAATTTTCAGTCTGATGCAGTGCTGAAGTGAGTCTAGTATGATAGTGTTGATGAAGACATCAGGATGACTTCCATAACCATAGGAGGTTACAGCGATGGAGTAAATTGGAAATACTGCTTCTTTAGCCCAAGAAACTACCCTGTGAGCTCAACCAAAAGGCCAAGGAGTGATATGTTCTTCTATGTTCCTCCAGTAGAGCTAAATGTAGTTAAATTAACTCCAAGTCAGCCTGATACACCCCAAGGACGGGTACTCACCTCTGTACCATCACTCACAATCTCATCCACAACTGAACACTGTCCTTATACACAAATTAATACAACTTTACAGAACCAGTATGTGCTCTTAACCCTTGGGGCCACTGAATAGGAGATGCTACAGTAAACAAATGTTTTCTCTACATATACAATCTTTTCATATGTATTATATATAATATATAAATACATATAGTATATATTTTTTCACATATACAGATTTTTTAAATCTGATATTTATCTTCAGTTTTTCTCCATCTATATATTCTTGTATTATTAATTCTCTAAATTTTCGTTCCCCTGTTCTGCATATTGTGAAACCGAGGATTTTCATTTCGTGCTCCCTTGTATGTCTACTATGTAAGGGTGTCTGACAATAAACGATTCCTGACTATATTGATCATTTTTAATCCATAGGACATAAAAACAATATGTAATTTGTTTCAACAAGGATTTTTTTCAGTTTTGTTTCTGAACAAAACCATTCATTTTTTTAAAATTTGCTTACTATTTTCCAGATAATAATTACTTAAAGCGCGTTATTTTATTTATGATTTTAAATTTTATTTCCCTTCTCTTATGGTCTGTATGTATAAAGCGCAACTATAAAGCCCTTGTACAATTTAAAATATGAATCTTCTCTTCTATAAGAGAGGAAAAAAAACTTTAAAATGTTTCAGTAAAATAACTGATTCACTTTTGTTTTTGAACAAATTTGTTCTGATTATTTCTCTTCTATTTTTTCTTATAGAACAGAATACGGACTTTATAATAATCCTACATGTATATCTAAAAATAAATGTAATAAATATATACCTTTGCACGGCTCCCTGAACAGCGCGGACGAGGTCTTCACACCGCACGTTCCGCCGGCCGACGAGCCCCATTGTGCGGGGTTTCCGGCCGCTACCGCCGCAGTCCGCCGCAGGAGCAGCATGAGCAGCATGGTCACTATGAACACTGAGCCCCGCATACCTGCCGGACAAACACACCTGTTATATTAGAAAATTTAATACAGTTAACCGCTTCTTCGCCGCCAGAATAGCCCGCCTGCGCCCCCTGTCCTCGCTAAACCAAGTTTCGCTGTATCCTGTAAAGTTGTCTGTTTGCCATCCATCCCGTTTCCCAAAACTTGCCTGTGAAAAGTCGAACTCCCGTATAAATAAACATGTTGCTTTCTGATAGCGAGATTAACAAGTACGAATGATTATTAATGTTCTGTATTTCATAATCCAGGAAGCGTCAGTTCTCTGCGGGAACGTGTGGTGTTTAATGAACCGTTTCATACAGCGGTGAGCCTGTGAACCAATCACCACATTGAAGAGCTCATCGCTGAAGAGTGTGATGGTGAGCAACCCAGAAGGCACACCTTGGAGCGTACCAAGTGACGGGGAAAGGGGTGAAGCAGGAAAGGGCTTATAGATGGTATTTATTCACGTTGTAGAGACTTTTTTCCCCAAAATAAAGATTTTTAACTAGTACACTGATCATTAGCAAGTTTTTAACCTTTACGTTTATCCAACGTGATTTACAGTGATAGATGCACTACACCGATCTCTCTACACTCTACAGTCAACTATAGGGCAGAGCGACGTGACACACGTGCACATTCACTCGAAACACTTTGGACTGTGGGAGGAGAATCGTGCGAACACTGGCGGAACACAAAATCCACATAATTAAGATAGATTCGAACCCACGGCCTATCGCACAGCCCAGGGCTGAAAGACACCAGTAAACTCTCTACATGGTTCGGTTTCCCTATAGTAACAAACAAATAAGTAAATAAGCGTAGTCTTTGAATCGCTTCTCGGAGTTTTTGGCAGCCCATGGACTCTAATATTCGTAGTTTCGGGTTCCATGACCGCCGTCTTCGCAGGGCGATACGGAGATTTTATTTAGTCATTTTCTTAGTGTTTAGCCCAGTTTTTAAGAAGGTGGCGACCCCAGGAGCAGCTGACCAGCCCTTAGGAAAACCCCCTTTGTAGTGAAAGCAGCGAGAAACATCAAGAACATTATCCGCTTCTCCCAGAAGGAAACCGAGGATCTCGCCGGATTTCCACACCGGATCTCCTTCACCAGGGAAGCCCGCTACTTTCACCAGACCTTAGCAGACGAGGACCTTTACTGGGAGACCTTGAAGAAATTTAAGTATTTAGGTAAGGGTCCTGACTTGTATTTAAAAAAAAAAAAAAAAAAAAAAACAAGACGTGGACGGGTAACCAGGAAAGGGAGCAGTTTTTAAATGCCAATGCTACACTGAAGGGCCCACGACGCTCCTCCCCACGGCTGTTGCAAAAAAGGAAGCAGGTGGGGAAGCTGGTGAGTTACTTCCACACTCCTCCCCCACCAGGAAAGTTCTTTTGGCTGATTTTATGGCGTACGATATGGGTTTTTATTAATAAATGGTTTTATTACTCTGATTTTGATGCTTTATCTCATTTTAATGTGTTTAATTGCGTTGATTGATGTATAGCGACGGAGTCTGGTTTTCAATGTTGGCTTAACAGAAACTGTTGCTTTTATTTTACTGTCTGTGTTGACTTGTGCTATTGCAGATGGTTATATGTATAAATGTGTAAATCTAATATAGGAAAGTGAAGTGACTGTAAAAGTTTTAGAATTCTTTTGTGATGATTTGTGAGTTTTAATAGATAATTGATGTTAACTGTTTTAACGTGTTGCTGTAGTGAATTTTTTTTAGTGAGTGTAGCGTTTGAGTGTGAAAATTACATGCAAAAATACTTCTCTTTTGGATGACTTGTATATTAACCAAAGCATTAAATTAACATCAAACTATTATATCTATTTGGTAAAACAAAAGAATTTGTTGGAAGATTTAATTTTGCAAGCAAATAAAATGCATTTTTTCTGTTGGTATAGTTGCAATAACATAAGGGACAAGTGTTTTCTTTTCATGTTTATTCATTTTACCTTAATATCAGCACCTTTTATTAAAAAAAAAAAAAAAAAAAATCTGGCCTCATCATTAGTGGAACTTTCTCTGATGCTGATTTATAAACATCTTGTCCACTGAGGTTGCTAGTAATTTACTGAGTTTATATGGTTTTCAAGGTGGACACCATGCAGTTCAAGAAGGTTTATAAGCAGCTATCACAAGTTTCAGATACTTGGAAGGACAAAGCACTTAAATGTGATTTAGAGCTTTAAACTCTCACCACACATGAAGTCCACCCTGCTGCTGCCTCAGGTTGAGCTCTGAGACTACAAAATAATCAGCTGTGTTGAAGTCAGTCTCTACAAACTGGGTGTGTTGGAGGATGTGGACTGATTTTCACCTAAAGGGAGCAGTCTTGTCTATATGATAGACTGAGCCTGTAAAAGCATGAACATGAACTGAACAATCTCTGCCTCGTGTGCCAGTGCAGACTAGATTTCCGCTTGGGTATGAAGTCTACATATAGTCCTTTTACAGCTGAAACAGTGCAGCCTTTGCTCATTTTAATACATTACCTCTAACAGAGTCTGCGAATCAAACTTTGACATGAACTCACAATTGTGCTGCAGTTGGCAGGCTGAGAAAAGTTCATCCTAGCCTACCGTCGCTGCTTTTTTGGCCACAGGAATGCTGGGAGCTGACCTGCTTTCTGTTGCCCCACTCGGTAACAATGAGCAGCCCACTTTGCCAAATGGATGCTGTCCGGTGTTTTGTTCCAGAGAACCCAGTAGAGACCACCAGTGTGACCCCCCCACTTGAGTGACATATGGGAGTGTAGAGTATGGAGTCAAAGGACAGCATTATTGGAAAAGGCAACAGCTGGGTATTTAGCACAGGGGAGGGTAACACCAGGAGATGGAGAAGGTAGAGTGGACGGCACTAGAATACATGATGCAGCCAGAGAGCCGCAACAGGCAGCACATCACAGTTGCCAATAATTAACTTAGTTCAAATTGCAATAAACTCGAAATGCTGCATCTATCAATTTCTCAGAGCTTAAATACATTTGAGTGGCATACACTACAAGAGTGACCAAAAGCACTGTGCTGAGTCCGTTAATCTTCAGACTGCACTGGAAGCTGAGGGGGGGTCTTACAAGTACAAGTGCAAGGCGGATGTTAGTAACATTTAAAGTCATGACATCAGGTTAGAAGCTTCATAACCACACCAACACTCTGTGCCTCTGGAAAACACTTCATTGTTAAAAATCTTTCTTTTGTATAGTATTTTGTCTTTATAAGAAAGGACATAAAACAGAGGTGGGGGATGAACAGTGGAGGCTCCAGCCTTTCTGGCACAACACAGGTACTGCTCTGTAGGTGGCACAGGCTGCAGCGCAGGGGACTCTAGCTGGTGATGGTCCAAAGGTTCAGGTTTATGGCTCATTTCCAGTTCTGGAGCAGGTACCACGTGGAATTGCACAACGTCTTGCGGAACCACGCCAAACACTCATTGGACCTTTGGGGGTGTGTAGTGAATTCGACACCGCTCCCGGAACACCTGCGGGACGAACCACCCGAACGGTAACCACAAGGCAAGCTCACAGTGAGTCAAATGAGGTAATGAATCAAACACTGAAACCTCTACCTTTAGGCTTCGATCATTGACCACTTCCTCGACATTCAGTTCTGACTGCATAAGTTTTAACTGAAACAACATGAACCAGTTCAGTTAAAATTCACAGGAAAACAGTTTCACAGGACAGACCAACATTTACTGCATTTAAACATTTAGCATGTGCATATATAGTGTAAGGGGGAAAAGTACCTTGACATTTTGGTGCTATTTTTCACACATTATTGCACATGAATAAACACTCCCACATGGGGAATCTAAACTGCTTGGGTGGGTGTGTCACACTGCTTTGCTGGATAAACGTGTGAATGACTATATCATCTTGCATAGAAGTGTTATTTATTAATTATCACTAAGTTTCTTTGGAGAAAAGCATTTGTTAAAAAATGCAAGTCTCCAATTTCCTGAAGTGGCTTAAGCATCTGGCGCCCTCTTGTGGCACACCAATACTTTACCTTGGTTTGTTCCTTTCTGAGTTGCTTGATAAGTGTCAAGTTGTCACTGTCCGTCGCCCTCTCCTCTCGGAGCTGGCTGATCACAGCTGATGTCTGGGCAATACAAGTTTTGATTGCCTTATCCCTGCTCATGTGGGCCTTTATAAGCTACAGTAGAAAAACAGTTGAAGTTTTTAACTGTTCTATCTGAAGAAGTCACACATACTTCAGCTTCTCCTTGTACACAGCTGGCACACATCATACATTCTGGATTACTGCATCTGGGTCAAACCAGACACTCAGAACTGTTAGAACTCTCTTGGTGATTAGAGTACAAAGATACAGCAAATGTTTCTGGACCTCTGCTGCAAAGGAACAGGCCTGTCTACAAATCAGTCACAGATGGGTTTGGATGCATCTTTGTATATTGCTGGTCTCAGGCAGTGTCAAAAAAACACAAATAAAATAAGAGTCACTCACTGACTCATAGAGCTCCTTGCAGGTCTCTCTGGCATCAACCTTCCCTTTGAAGGAGGCAGTGGGAACCGTGGTGTTTAGAGCATGGACGATACGGTCATCAATGGTGCGCATCACCTTTAGCACCTCCTGGTGGACATACAGTTGGGGGAGCCAAGTGGTTATACAATAGTTATAAACTCCAGATGAACCACAGACAGGGGCACTGTGAAACTGTCACCATCAGGGTGGGCCAAGGAAACAAATTCAGGAAAAGGTGTTGCTGCTAGATCCATGCTCTTACCTATACTGTAATAAGTGGCTCAGTAGTAAGGCGGAGTGCTCTAAATAAAGAGCCATGGGTTTGAGCCACTGGTTGTGGTGGTTTAATTGTGTTGGGAATGTTTTCTTGGCACACATTGGACCCCCTAATACCAATCAACCCCTGAGTGCCACAGCCACAATTTGGTGACAATTTACCTATTTTATAATGGCTACTTTAGCACAATAATACACCATGTCACAAAGCACAAGTAATCTCAAACTAGTTCCATGCACATCATAATGAATTCAGTGAACTTGAATGGCTTCCCCAGTTACCAGATCTGAATCCAATACAGTACCTTTGGGATGTGGTAGAATGGCAGATTGGCAGCACGAATTTGCAGCTGACAAATCAGCAGCAATGACATGATGCAATCGTATCAACATGGACCAGAATTTCTAAGGAACATTTCCAGCACCTGTTTAGTCCATGCCAGGAAGATTTCAGGTTGTTCTGGGATGGGGGGTTCCTACATGGTATTAAAGTAATGTTTCTAATAAAGTGGCTGGCGAGTGTATAGTGCTTTGCTGCATCTCCCTGCTGTTGGTACTGCTTGAAAGTGAAGGTGGATCACACTGGCATTCAAACAGATTGAACTGACACTTTAAACGTCAGTGATAGCATATTCTTTGGTTGTTGCAAATAACTCCAAGAATGTAGTTCTTCTGATTTCTGTCTTAGTACCATGGTACAGTTATGCTAAAATCTGTTGTACATAAGCAACTGTTTATGGCAGCAATGCAGGATTTAAAATACTCTGAAAAACATTGTTTAGGACTATCTGGATGCAGTAGCATGACTTGTGCATGTTTACTATGATGTGTCTACACTGTAGACCGACACACAAAATCCCCACATCACAGCTAAACATGACGATTCTGTGTAGTTGCACACTGTACGTGTCACCCGCTGTGACCAATGTCCTGTTCTAGTTCCTCATAACCAAGCAACCATTGCTTATAAGTTTAACTGACTTCATGCCGAGAAGGCATTTCTACATTTCTGACTAGTCAAGAGTCTCTTCGAATAAACAATCAATATAAAATCTTTTAAACCCCGCAGTGTGGCGAGACGTGAACGTTGAACCCCGAGCGGAGGGTCACTCATCCTTATGTTTAAGATTCGAGTTTAAAACCTGACCGCCGGCTTCCCGCTCTCTGTTTCTAGAGCGAAGACGGCTGTTCGCCACCAAACCAGCGCCACACTTCAGTTAAAGTTATTGCTGTACCTGAAACATTGAAAAGTCCTCACAGGTTAGACTCTCGCCGGGTGCCGCCATGCTGCACGTGCGGGGTCCTCACGCGGGCATGCAGCAACAGGCGACTGGCACAAGTCCTGAGTAAAAACCCATCTTATAATGGCTACTTCAGCACGATAATGCATCGTGTCACAAAGTCATCTCAAACTCGTTCCATGAACATGACAAGTGCAGTGAAATTCAATGGCTTTCCACGCGCGGCACAGGACACGTAAAAATACACCCAATATTTTACCGCAATGTCACACACCAAAGTGAACTTAACATACAGCTGCAAAAAAAGTTGTATCATTATATATAAAAAATTATATTGCAAAAACTTTACCCTGCTTTATTAAATTGAGCTCGTGATATCAAATTCTGGTATATAAACAGAATGAGGATTGGAGAAACGTTGCCTAGTCTGATTAATCTCAATTTCTGCTACGACAGGCAGATGGTAGGGTCAAACTTTTGGTGTAAACAGCATGAAACCTTTACCCCACCTGACTTATATCAACAATTCAGAGTGGTAGTGGCCCTTTCAGTGCCAAAAGCGAGTATTTACAAGTAGCTGTTTTCATACAGGCGGTCGCCTCGGCCTTCTATAGAGAACAGCGGGGACCGTAAGAGCCGTGAAATGCCCTCGGTCTCACACAACGGCCAGGACGTGGTGAGATTTAGTGTCTGCGTTGTATACAGTCTCTTGGTCACGTTCCAGGTGCCAGTGCCACTTGAACATGATGCTCAGCGCGGTGAACAGATCTCGGGGAGCCGGTGGAGCCTTATTGGGTCAGTGTGCGTTTCTTGACAGTTGTTCGTTGTGTCTATTTCGCATTTTGATGAAGTGTTTTATGGTGCTCTTTCAAGCGGGGGGGACGGGTACTCCGACCTCAAGCAACATACGGACATGTTGCTCAGCTGTTACTGCGGCTCAGTTCCCTCTAGAGGCTTCTGACCGCTTTCACTTCACGTGTTATTGATGTATAGTCTCGAGGACCGGTTTGTATCAGTGTGTCCTGTATCACTCCAGAGCACGGAGTGGCAGAGTGTTAGTCTGTGACAACTACATAGTGTAACAGAGTGATGTGTGAGATAGACATCGTGATTCACTGTGAAAGTGTTATGGTGTGACAGTGATACGGTGTGACAGTGATAGTGATTGATACGATGTGACAGTGATACCGTGTGACAAAGTAATAGGGATTGATACAGTGATACTGTGCGGTAAAGTGATAGTGACTGATAGAGTGTGACACAGCATGACAGTGACACACTGTGTAATAGTATAGGATGCATAGTAACAGATTGGCACGCGGGCATTTCTGCAGCTTCACTAGTGACCCCACAGGGATGTGATGAGTTCGACACTAAATGTTCGGTTTGTTTTCATCTTCAACTTTTTCTGTTTTTGCGCTAAAAAGATGCCTTACAGGTCAGGCGTGAACAGCCGGAACAACGTAAACAACGCAGCTGAACTCGCTTGTTGGTCTGTTTCTCGTCGCTGGGGTGTGTCTTTCTGAACATTTAACGCTGTGTCACGCTGACTTAGGTCCCCGGTAAGGGGCCATCGCAGGTCACAACACGCAAAATGGAGTCCTCACTGCTGAGAGGGACTGGTTTCCCTTTTCAGCATGTTGTTGTTGTTGTTGTTGTTGGGTGCTGCCAAGTTGTGGTGGTCAAATTAAAGTGGTAAAATAATGAAGTGGTACGTGTATTTTGCAGGGTATTGTGAAACAAATGTGTTCAGATTTACACATCAGTGATAGAAAAATATTAATTTACAATTATTCTTAAGTGCATTGGGAAATTTAGTTTAATGGATGTGTGTATGTGTGTTTGCACCCATGGAGTGCAGGCTGTGACACACTTTCTCCCACACAGCTCTGTGGCGTCTGAGAGCCCCTCAGGCAGGTGGTCAGAGGCAGTTGTGCATCAAGCCGCAAGAGGAGGGATCCAAGCAGCAGCCTAGCATACCCCCAGTCAAGGACTCTGGTAACAGCAACCCTTACGTGCTCCAGTTCAGTAGTCAGCTGACACAATAGGGTGTCCTTCATCTGACTCTCAGCCCCTTTTACCTACCTGGGGACAGTGTGTCCAAACACCACCTCAATGTCTGCTATCCTCCCAGAGTTTTGAGTTTTCCTCTTGTTACCCTGGAGGTAGGAAATAATTTTCTTCCTAACTTTACTTAAAGCTTGTATTTTTGAAAGATGTCAAGGTGCTTGATAAAAATCACCTTGCTCTAGCAAACGTGCCTGAAAGCTTCTCTGGCTGTCGGTGTGGTGATGGGTTATGGCTTTGTCATAACCATAATAGCTGTTTTTGGATAAGTGCTCCTTGAGATGCAATGGGATTTGAGGTTATTTCTGGTGGTGGTTTGTTCTAGAACCCAACTGCACTGTTCCACAATTAGCTAATTTTCTGGTCTTGCTGCTGCTGTTCACATGTCTGTGCAGTGAGCACAAACAAAATTTAACCACAGTATGGAAGTGGAAGTGTGTCAGCTACTGAATGTGTAAAATCTCAGGGATCCCCTGGGTTGGTGTAGCTGTTTGTCAGACCCTCAGGAAATGGTGTGAATTACCGTCAAAGCAAATTCAAAGTTTTTCCCTTTACTTTCTTCCATTCTGTCATGCTACAGGGGGCACACAGTGTGTACTGTTCTCATGTCATTCTTTGAGGCTACTTCATTAAGCAAGCATTTAAGCATTTCCTTAGCATAATAATACCTCTGTTTATAGTGTGACTTAGCTGCAACCTTTAGTTACACATCAAGTGCTCCTCGTTGTTGGGTGGTTCATTGTAACTGACTTTGGCCATGTTGTTGAGTACATCTTACTTGTGTATATTTACCCTGCAGCACATTCTATACACCGTATTACTGGCTACAGACCCTCTGAGTTTGACAAGAAGATCCTCATCTGGTCTGGTCGCTTCAAATCAAAGGATCAGGTTCCAGAGATGGTGTCGTAAGTGCAAGCATCCTGTTTAGACCACAAAAACTCAGTTACATTTGCCTCATTGGCCCTGGTGGTCACATGACTTGCTACATGCATCATTCCACTTTAATGGGAGGTAATTGGTAATTATGTGTTATCAGGTTCATGTGGGAACAGAACATTTCTGGTGGTGCTTTGTTCTTGAACTGCTACAGATTTGCACTGAGTATTAGCCTGTGCAGCACAACAGAGTAATTTGTGTGTGTGTGAGAGATAACAGAGCGCCAGCACATTGTCTACGTGACTAAGCTGTGTGCCAGTTACCTGAACACAGCCCATTTATACCTTCTGCTCTGTTGGGCAGGATGGAGATGATGGACATGGCCAGGAACAAGGTGAGGGTGAAGGCCTGCTACGCCATGATGTTTGCAACACTCGTTGCTTGTGCAGGGATGGTTGTCTTGGGCAAAAAGGTATGTCACACAGCTCATTCCCAGGAATCTCTGTGCATATTATCATATTATGCAGCATACAACTTACATTTTAAGTTAAAGCCACTGGTCAAATTGATTTGCATTGACAGATTATTTGCACTAATTCACAGCACCAGTTCCTAGTTTAGTTATTACAAAAGTTTGTCTAATATTTCAACTGGCCGCAGCTGCAAAGCACCCTCGCTACCTTGTGCTTAAATGGACTCTGTTTGTTTGTGTATATACATCAGGCAGCAGCAAGGCATGAATCTCTGACAAGCTGGAACATGGAGAAGAAAGCCCGTTGGCGTGGAGAAGCTCAGCAACAGGCTGACGTGGCCCTGGCCAGTGAGAAGGTGCAGTAAAACCTTAACTGAGCTCTCCAAAACAAAAGGCACTTTCCTGTCTGAGGCTATATGTGTTGTCAGGTTAGAGCATCTCCTCTGGGCCACAGTATGCCATTTGGAGATCCATAGGTATACCTTTTTGCCACCATCAAACAGTTGCATCTGAAAAACAAGGAAATATTGCATTTGTAGCCAATGAGTTGTCACATTTATATATTTAATGTTATTTGTCAGTTGTATATTAAATTCTCTCACTTGAGTGATTGTGTGTTAGTATTCCTGTGTGTTTGAGCTCTGGTGATTGGCACAGTAAAAGCCAGGTTCAGCATACTTTTTCTTATGTTTCAGCAATATACATGGGGAAATGCTTTTGACAGTTTTTTTTTTTTTAATTAGTTGTCAGTTAATTTTTTTTTTTTTTTTTTTTTTTTAAAAGCTAAATTGATACTTTTGGCATTCCTCT
This sequence comes from Arapaima gigas, assembly GCA_900497675.1. Taxonomy (NCBI): domain Eukaryota; kingdom Metazoa; phylum Chordata; class Actinopteri; order Osteoglossiformes; family Osteoglossidae; genus Arapaima; species Arapaima gigas. Next base: position 2,730,255 of record UFQX01004323.1, on the reverse strand, counting down.
CTATTTTCAGTTTGACCCTTACTGAATAAACCTATTGCTGTTTAATTTGCTGTATCAAATTCTAACCACATGTCACAGATACATGGTCTACATGTGGTCATGTATTTTATCCAGGTTCAATCCATATGCTGATTCATTTTGAATTTATGCCACAAAAAACCTGGCAGCTGAAAAGTTTTATAAGATGGAAAACTGAGCAGAGGGACAGTTGGGGCCCTGCTTAGAGTGCAAAATATTATGTCCTACACAGGCTGCAGTCCATTTGACATCTGTAAAGTAGCTCATGGAGCTGAATGCAGAAAAAGTGATTTAGTCCAACTTATGGTGTATTAAAGCCAACCTAACCTATTGTATCTTTCTAGAACTTTTGATGCATAATTACTAAAAAGAAATGGTTTGATGCATGTAAAATTTCTGATTTCCTTTTAGATTATTTGTTATAATAAAGGTCCTCAAAAATAATACACCAGCTTGGGCTTTTTAAATTGAAAATTCTGGTTAAACTACAACAGGGATCCATAAGCAGTTATCCAGGGTAAATGGGGAGGAAAAAGTGTCGTATTAGGCAGGTGAAGAGCTTCACACAACTACAGCTACCATGTTCGTTCCTCAGAAACACTACTAAAGTTTCATTGAACGGTAGCAGTTCAAGGTAAGATCCAGAAAAAGAGAAATGTTTTGTGGACTCTTGTGAAAACTCCTCAGACATGCAAAAGCTACTCTTCACTGCCAAGGATGTGCATGTATTTAACTGAACCTTTTTTTTACAACTTTACAGTAGGCATTGTATAAAGTATATAAAGGAAAAACCCTGATAACTTTGTACTGACGATGTCCATAAAGGCTATGAGTACGAGAGAAGTGAATTACAACACACTACCAGCCTTTACTGGTACTTTGGAACTGCATGGCAGCCAGCAGGGCAGGAAATGTTAAACAAATGGAAAGACAAATACATTCATACAGCCTTTGAATATTAGTGAAAATTTGTGGGGAGATCTCAAAATTGCAGTTAATGTGAGGACCCCTGAACACTTCTGCAAGGAAGAAGGTAACAATCTCAAAAGAACAATGATTCTCAGTAGGATGTAGGAAACATTTTGAAAGTGGTTACACCAGCAAAAGTTGTGGCAAGAGGTCAAAAGAACCTGGGCCAGTGCCCAGGCATTCAAACAGTTTATGAGGCCTAGATTTTATGACAATAAAGCAAGGACTGACAGCAGAAGGACTGTGGCCAGTGACAGGCCTAGTTGAGATGCTGCAAAGGTCCAGGTCTTTTCAGTTGTCACACCAAGGGTTTGGCTCTCTATGGATCTGACAACCAGCACATTTTTTTTTTTCAAAAATATTTGTCTGGAAAGTAGCCAAAACTGGTGTGATGTATCTTTACACAATGCAGCAAGCTTGCTGAGGTTCCACACCAAAGTCTAACAATAAATGTTCTCACATCATTGTGACTCATGTACTTCAGTGCTGCAAAGTCATGGCCCTTGACTGTTGTCTTATCTTATTACCTACAACCAAAACTACATTTCTTACCTGTTGAGGCTTGTGACACTAAGTGGCATAAGGGTGGGAGGGAGTGCGGTGTGGAAAGAGGTTGACAATGATCCAAGCACTTTCAGCTTCATGAAACAGCATTTATGCAAATGGTGTAACAAATTACATTAACAGAGTCTCAATACATCGAGTACTGAACATTGAGTCAGTCGTTTGTTTTGGAAGAAACTGATGTAAAAAAATTAAGCTGGTAAACAATTTTGTACTTAAACATTAGCTAACAAAATTACCAGTACTTTCAACTGGAATTTTTTCCACCTTGATTTCTAAGTGAGAATATGGCACCTTCAGTATTCACAGAACCAACCCAAAATCACAAATTAAACAAGGTAACTGAGGTCCTGTTTCCTGAGCCTGATCCTCTCTGAAAGGTGTGCACACACAACCGTGGCCCAGGAGACCCAATCCTCTGCTTCCAATGCGGGCCTGAGTGCATGTGGCCAATGTACTGCCTCACTCTGACAGAGATGGAGCACTGGCAGGCTCCTCTCACCTATGTCTGCAGCTACCTGGAGTGTCCTGACATCTATTAATTCCAACAGGTGTGCAGTGTCCCGGGTGTAACTGGGCTCCTTAATACAGACACTATTCAGTAGTCATGAATCCTCTGGCAAAACCTCTGGTCTTCTCTTCTGAAGCATGGGATGATGGCAGCTGGTATCCCTTATGTAACAGAGCTGTGGCCTTTGCTTGGGAAGCAGGTCAGTGTTGAGAAGGCAGACCAGAGTAGAGGAGCCACTGGTGAGAGGTTTCGATGAGGAACCCTGTGAGCAGTCTCTCTGCCTAGAGGAGTGTGCTTTCAGTTCAGTTCAGTTCCTTGACTGGATCAGTCTCAAGTCTCCAAGAAACACTACCAAAATGGAATGAACAAGTTTCTGGAATCTCCGAGGTTGCTGGATTCTCTTGTAGCCGTCTACATTCTTGTCTTCTCCATCTCAGTGGTGCTGAGGAAAAAGATTCTCAGCTTTTCCCAGGAGGAGTTAGGCATACATACAAGGGATCTCATCCATGGAAGAATGTAGCATGAGCAAGAGAGCCAAAGATTGTCAGTCCTGCAAGTCCCTCCCACAGGTCTCATTGCATTACGAATTCAGAAAAGAGCCTTTTTCACTCCAGCCAGTAGCAGTGAGCCTTGGAATACTAAAAGGGGAAAAAGGTTAACCAAAAAAAAAAGTCTGTACATGGAAATGTATAAAGATAGGTATGTTTGACTTCATTAGTTTCTGTCCAACAACCAGATAGTAAATATGTCCTTGAGCGTCACAGTCAGGCCAGCGATTACATCTGCTGACAAACAGGAAGTCAATGTGAGGTGGATGATGCCTGGTGATTCAGTTTAACAGATGGAAGGTCTGTGGTCCCATTGTTTAGAAAGAGCTGGGGGAACAAAGGGAGCCATGCATGTGCCAGCACACTGTCTCGGGTGGACTTGTGTGGCGATGCAGCTCTGGTTGTAAGAAAATCAATAACAAGCTTTCATACTGCTGTAGAGACTGCGTGCAATGAGTTGACGAACATGTTCCTATAATTAACAGTTTTTAATAATTACAATAATCATTAAATCTCTTTCTCTGGGAGTGGCTTGGTCCTTCCTGGCCTCCCTCCAGCATTGGGGCTGTGCTGGGGAATGACAATCTGGCAGAGGGGGCCGACATCATAGCTGGAAGCCGTCCATGGGGGCATCACACTGGGAAAAGAGGAACTGCTGCTGTTGCAGATCGACAGGCGGAGCTAGCACAGGGTCCTCATCGTCAGGGCTGAAGTAACGTTCAATCAAGTCAAATGCCTTCTGATAGATTTCCTGGTTTTCATGGCCCTGCAGGAACTCCATTTTGTCCAGACCTAGAGGAAACAAAAATACATTGGCTTTGAACACACAAACACAACAGCAGGTTACCAGAATTTGGCTTGTTTCATTGTAGCTCAGTGGTGGCAGGGCAAAATATATGTGAGTCCAAGAGATGTTTAGACTGAAGGGTGACAATATTGGGACTATACCATAAGCCTCCTCGATATAGGCACAATATGGGTTGATTCCTCCAGTCCGCTTAGCCTCTTGCTCGCCCTGACGTAGTATGTTCTCTAGCCCATTCAGGGCCACCTGCACGATCTTGGCATCCATGACCGTGAGCAGGTCACACAGGGGCTTAATGCATCCCAGATCCACCAAGTACCTGCAGGGGAACACACATGTATGTGTGCTTACATAGACAGTACCACACCAGCAAAGCAGAAAATACCACATGCTGCTTTGCTGACAAACTCCTTTAACAGAGAAAAAAAATGAACAGCACCCAGGGGTTAAGGATGCCAGACCCAACAACTTAAGGCTACCTGATCTGTTCAGCAGAACCCCCAGAGGTGGCATTGGTGACAGCCCAGGCTGCCTCCTTCCTAGTACGGAACTCTGCCACCTGTAGAATGTGAATGAGACTGGGCAGCAGATTGGCATCAATCACCATCTGTGGATGGAGAATCATTAAAGATGTTTACTAATTCCTCATGTGTATGCACACATTCATACAGGGAACAAGCATGCTTTTAGTTCAGATTCCAAATTTAAAATTTAAAGTTCCAAACAGATTTACAGTTAATGCAAGGTACACACTGACCTGTATCTGAGCACGGTTGCCTGCTGTGATGTTAGAGATGGTCCAACAGGCCTCTTTCTTGATGGACTCCTTGGGGCTGTTCAGTAAGTGCAGGAGACTTTGGAGGGCAGAGCAATTCAGGATCACCTGCAGATCACACATAAATGACACACAACTGAAAAAAGCTGAAGAAACTTGTGTGCATCTGAAAGTTTGAACGGATCAGTACCTGAGTTTGTATGTCATCTCCAGTGACAATGTTTCCAACAGCTCGCAGGGCAGGTGAGACTACCTTGTAGTCTGTGTGCCTGAAGTAACAAAATGGAGACATGCATATGCATGTAAATAAATAGGCTTTTACCCTCGCCTAAGAGCTTGAGTTGGCTGCTAATGTAACCCCACCCGAGGAAAAACCCCTCTTACATAAGCAGTTCCACCAGCCTGCGACACACCCCTGAGTCAATTACAGCCTGGATCTTGTCATTGGGACCATCTGACAGGTAGGACAGAGCCCAGCAGGCATCAGCAAGGATGTCCGTATCGTTGACAAAAAGCAGCCAAGAGAGTACACTAAGACACGGGGACACCTGAGAAAAACAGGAGAGGCCACCTTCACCTAGTATTGCCTCACATACCTGTATAAACACATATAAAGTGATTGCAGGTGACTTATCCAACCTTTTTGTTAGTGAAAGCTGTAGCATTGCCTGCTAATAAGCCTATACTCCCTTCACTAAACACACCAGTTTTGTGGACTGTTAAAAATATTAACACAATTAATTTGCAAAGCTAGTGGCATTACATTGTTCTTGTGGGTTGAAGCAATGAAAATGCTGTTTCTGTGGCTGAAATTGTGGATTTAATTTAATGTTACTGCTGGGTAAGTTCAGCACGGCGCACAGGGGTGATGTATGTTACCTTGGCAAAGTCTGGAGGGGGGTTCTTTCCTCTGCACAGGTTAGATAGAGCCCACACTGCATTTCTCATCATAGTCAAACGGTTCTGTTTGGCGAGCAACCTGCAGAGACAATTGCATTTCTTGCACAGGTCAGGTACACCGCCCAAGGTCTTATGGTAAACACACACTGCACACAAACACCTGAGCAGGTTGCAACTCACTGTAAGAGGGAGGGAAGGATGTTGCAGTCCACAACATAGTCTCGACACTCTGTGCTGTCACCTGCAATGTTTCCAAGAGCCCAGACTGCCTGCAATACACACAACACTGTCATGCTTTAAAGGACACTTCATAGACTTTCTTAGAGTCTGCATGAATTAATTTACCTTCTATTTATTTGGACAAATCACCCCTGTGTTCTCTCAAGAGATTTGCTTTTTTCATCCTTATCAAATTAAAATGAAAATGACCCAGTTTCTGTGCCAGGAGCTTTGTGAAAGTTAAAGATGAAAGCAGATCACAGGGGGTTAACAACCACAAGAGGTGGCTAACTGTCAGTAATGAGCCACATGTCAGCAAACAGAGGACCACAGCACTAAAGTACAGAGGGAAGGAGAGGACCCTTAAAAGTGGACCACTCACCTCGTTCAAGGTCACAGAAGCAAGATATTGAACTTGCCCCTTTCCCTCAATATTTCTTATTCACACACTGCCACATCCCCTCTGTCGCTGACCTCCTTAATTCGTTTTTGGAAATGAATAACCGCAGCTCGTCTGTGACATTCTGAGCAACGTGTGGCATAATGAAGTGACATCACCACAATAACACCAGAGTCACAATTATAGTGGGCAGCAGTGGGAGTCGCACCTGCTCTTGGACATCCTCAAAATCAGAACTGAGCAGCTCAATGAAGATGGGAACAGCACCAGCCTGGATGACCACTCGGGTCTGGTGTGATGTACCAGATGCAATGTTGGTCAGGACCCATGCTGCCTCAAACTGCAGAAGAAAATGCTAGTAACCATAGGCAATGACACTACACATCCCCTGTAACTTATAGGCTAAGAAAAGGGTTGGGGTTATAAAAGTCATGTAACATTTAACATTGACAAAGCAGACAAATCAATGAATTTTAAGAGCAATAGGACAAGTTTTATTTGTGCGTCTGACAAATAGACTCTGAGATTCATAGAGCACGAGCAACTCAGGACAGCAGCACCAGGCAGGTGGTCTATGTCTACCTGAAGAGTACAGTTCTCCCGCCTCTTCAGGAACTCCACAAAGCGCTCCACCACACCCGAAGTGGCAATGACCTCATCAATAGGAGGGTTGGGCTCTATCAGAAAGACACAACCCCTAATGAGCTATTCCCATAGCTCTGCTCCCCTTGCATTTAGAATGGAATCACACTTCTCATTCGCATATGCTGTAAAATATGACATGCAGGTAATGGAAAAAGACAAGACAACTGACTAGAGAGACACTGGTGAATGAGGAGGTTGTGTGGGACCCTTACCTTTAGATAGCAGCTTCCGAAAGCGCTGGGTCCCCATCAGCTGTTGCTCAGGTGCACTGGAGAAGATCATCTGGATCATGTCCTCCGAGATCACACCAGACTTGTGAAAAAAAAATATGAATGACAGTGGTGTCTTTCAGCGTGTGTACAAGCCATGAATGTACATTTGTGGAAACAGGTTCAAACACTCCTGCCTCCTTACCGTTATTAGGTCCATATTGTTGGCCTGACATTCCAGGTATCCACTGTCTGACATCTCATCTTCATCTGGAACTCCCTCTTCTGCCACTCCCACATTCCTTCGCTTGAATAGCTGGACGAGGGATCACAGACTAAGCCACATCAATGTTTAGCAGTAGGGTTTCCGACACTGCTGGTCGACAGTGGCAGCACCCCTGACCAGAATCATCCACAGTCTCTATAAAAATGTGCTCCCACAAAATTTAATCAAAAGGAAATAAACATAATTCATGGATTCTCCAAGGCCCCACCTACACACCACAGGCCTGTTAACCAAATGCAAGCAAATACAAAGAATGGATGAAATGATGGAAACATCATAATAATTGCACTCATGTTACAAAGATTTGACTTATGCAAATTTTAACCTCTATTTCAAGATTTTAATTACATTTTCTTCACTCTTATTTCCAAAAATTCTGTCTGTTCTGCAGTGAAAGCAGTCAGCATTTCTGTGACCAATTGTAAGGAATATAGAATAAGAGCATGGGGCTGACTTCATCCAACTTACTATCCTCAGGATTAACAGCTCACATTTGGTGTTCCTGAGTCTCCACAATAAAAAACAAAAGAACATTCCACATTTATGAAAACAACAGTTGGCAGTGAATAGTCTTGCGCAGATAATTTTCATTTTCAGCCATTTTAAATGTTAATTAAAAAAACAAGTTTTACAAAAATGTTAAAATGAAGTTTTACAGCATTATTTCTTATTTATTTTAATTATATCCAAGATTTTAAATACCCCTATCTCCAAATAAATCAGAGGACTAAACTTTCCATCAAGCTTTTATTCACTGTGTAGATAATGAAGTTAAAAGTGGCCCAAAGGTAATGAACACCAAATATGTTTATATGGTGAACGAGGTAGTGGACGTGGCATATGTATTTTCACTAACAGTAGTAGAGGTAATAAGTTTTAACTTAAATTAAGGTGAAGTTGGTAAAAAAAAAAAAACATCCAACTGTGATGTAAAGGAATCTCAGCCCATGTGCTTCAAGAATAAGGACACCTTGATTCTGCACTGGAGAAGCAGTTACTGATAATGGATGGATGAAAGTGTTGAGTATTTTTATGTAGTATACTTGTTTTACAAAACCCAAACCATTAAAAAGTGGAGGGACATCTATATTAATCACCCTTAACTGAATGACATGTAACGCTAAAACTGTCTTTGGAACAAACAAATGACGTTACCAATCTCCAGTTCCAGTTGTGTTTGTATGGAGGACCCAGTGCAGGACAATTAACTAATAAGTAAGCACATTCTTTGTCTTTAGAACAGCTGCATTCCTACTGGAATTTTGTAATTCTACCAAGTCCTGAATTGTGGGCAGGGATACATTGAAATAACTGGACTGTGAGGGATAAGGAAGATGGGCTGAAACTCTGCTCTGCAGGAAATCTTATAAATTTTCAGTTATGATAAGAACTGTTGATTGGGAAGACCAACCCTAGCACCCATGCGCTCCTGACTTGTTGGATGATGGAAGAACTGTTTGTGAACTGACAGGATCAAAATGACTGTGGCTGAAGCAGTGACTTCCAAGAGTTAACTCTTAACAGACGAACACATCCACTGTCATCTTTGTGAACACCATCCAGATTGGACAGTCCATCCTCACCACACCTGTTCATCCTTCTTCTGTTTCCTCAGCTGCACACCTTCTTCCTCCCTTCTTCTCCGCATCTCGTCTGCACTCAGCGACTTGTTCTTGTAGCTTTTCAGCCGCACGTTGTCCTTCGCCAGACTCATCTTCCAATCTGCCGGATGGACCCACAAAGAGGGAGAGAGAGAGAGAGAGAGAGAGAGAGAGAGAGTGGGGGGGAGAAAGTCAGTGGTGCAGCAGTCATTTGGCACAAAAAACAATGTAGCTTTTTTCAGATCCCCAAACGATGTGAAAATACACACGCTGACGTTTCTCAAGCACTCACTCACTCACTCACACTCTCTCTCTCTCTCTCTCACACACACACACACACACACACACACACACACACACACACACAGACCGAACTTCTTCTATCAGCACATTGCGACCAGACATAAGTGATTCTTTATACTACATTATGATACATTAATGAGAACTGAAGACATGTTTACGTAGCACCGCCATTCGTCCCGACAGCTAACAGTACGGGGAGGCTCAGCTGGTCGTCAGCGCTCGCCGGGCTCACTGGCTGGCTGCCTGTCCGCCGTCACCCTTGACTGTTCATATGTACCACACATGTACAATCCGCACAACGGATTGTCTTCAACAATAAAAATCAAAGCAACGTCAGCAGCTGACCTGTCCAGCTGTCCTCTTTGCGACGTCCCTCGTTCACTTCGATTTAGGCCACCGCCGCCTGCCGCCGCCGGTATGTCAATACGCATGCGCTCACGTCCTCGCCCGCCGCAGGTGCGTCACTGCGCAGTGTCCTCAGTTGAAACTCTGCACAAGCGCATGCGCTGTCGCCCCTTCCGAGGCGCGTTCTGTGCGCGCCGCCCTGTGGGCAGAATGTGTGTGGAACTGACGCATTTACTTTGACTAAATGCTTCGTGTAAATGAAGATACTTTAAATATGTAGCAGTTTTATTTACCAAAAATAAATATTTAAACTCTTCTGTTTCTGTACGCTGTGTGACCACAGCTGCATTTGTAGGCGAATAATAATCAAATCACCTGGTGAGGACCGCTGTACCCATGGCGTCTTATTTCTGCGTCTGGGTACGAAGCTTTCGGTTCTTGACCACACGCTACTATCTCTAGTAGCCCCCTATTTTGGAATTCAGACCATTATTAAGAACAAAATTAATAAAAAAGACAAATATTCTTTAGGGTTCTAGACATAACACTTAAGCAGTTCACAATCAGTTTCCAGCTTCCACTAGCTGCAACTGCAAGGCAGTGCTGGATTTAGGCACTGAAGGCACAGTCGCCTGGGTATAAAAAAAGAGGGAAAAAATTGAAAAAGCAGAAAAAATTAGGGAAAATGATGGTAAGACAAAAATTTAATCCACCCGAAACTTCAAAATTTCATTTAAAATCCCTAATTATAGACTTCCTAAGAAAGGTTCTTTCTTTGACTTGTCTGTTGAGCAAAGTCTTTCAAATTGTCCTATCACAGAAGAGTCAAATAGTTTTAAATACTCAAATCATCTTCTTTATTAGGTTATCTTGGCTGGTACCAACTGGTGGTGGTGGTGTAATGGGGTGGGAATAATTTTTTCTGTTTTTTGGTACCATTGGAGCATATTTGACTGTCATAGTGTACACATGTTCATTTGATACTCACCAGGTGGTGTTGAAATGTTACAGAAATGTGCTGGTAATGGCTAAAGTTACCCGCAGAAACTGTGAAACTGCAAATCCAACATGGAGCAAAAAACCTTTTGCTGAATTCATATTGTGCTTGACACAAAAGAGGGTCTAACCCTCTACTTGTAAAGTGTATCTAATAAAGTAGCCAGTGAGTATAGTGTGAAGGGCATCTTGTCAATAGGAGTAATTCAGTTGGTGTTCACCCTTCTTTTCACACTTTCTGGAGTTAAAGTGCCTACAAATACCTAGACACAATCCTGAGAACAGGGTTTTGCTGGTATAAGCTGTCCGTATCCGTGTGTGAGCAAGAGATAGAGAGATCTTTTTACTGCATGCTAGTTCTAATATCTTTACCAGTTTCACTGCTAATCATTGATAAACACAGTATTTTATTGTAAAAGACTGCAGTGGGGGTGAAACTGGGACATTTTTCCATACTGTGTTGCACTCTGTCCCCAACTGTCTGGACCCTCTTCCCTGTTGCCAACCACTTTCCAGTAATCATGTGGGTTAATGATAAACTTACTGGAAGCCCATAAGATGTGTCAACACAATGGTCAGTCCTGCTGGACCAAGGGTCAGTTTGACAGAAAGAGAGGGCTGAAGAAGAGACAAAGAAGACAAAATAATCCAGAAGTTGGCCTGAGCTCCCAAAAAACAGGAGAGTAACACATTAGAAAGAGGAAAGAAAAGGAAAAGGACCACCCAGTCCAGACAAGGCAGTGGAATACCTGTTTCCAGCAGAAGACGTGGGGGAGGTGAACCCAAAATAAGGTTGCTGGACTTGGAGAAACGTGTGAGAGCAATATGCAAGCCCTTTGGCTGTTTGTAACTGTGCTAACAGTGCTAGGGTTACTTCTGGAGCCCATGGGGGCTACCAGGGGAAGAGGAAGGAGACGAAATCCACCAAAAGAGCGGCCCATCGACAAGATTCATGCTGTGCAAAATCTTAACATGGACCAGGTTGGCAGCATAACCTGTAAAATATATTATGGGGAATAGCCAAATTTCACAATTTTCCCTTTTATAAGTTATAGAGTTTGACAAATCTCTTTTTCTTGTTCTTTCTCTTTCTGCATAGTTAAAAGGGAAGTGGTTCTTGATTAGTGTGGCATCAAAGTGTCAGTATCTCCGGGAAAACAACTTCCGAGTTGAAAGTACCACTATGACATTGACACCCCCCACGTCTCCTAATTCTCCTCTTATTGTGGATACCCTGAGGAAGCTGTGAGTACAACCATGACCATGCTTTAGCCGCTCAGTGGACCATGTACAGAGCCACACACATCACAGGTCAGCAAAGCTGAGATTGTTTCACTGGTGTGAGGTGATGAGAACTATATATATGTTTATTTCTCTTGGGGACATTTGATCATTGCCAATCCATTATGTCATTTTAAGCATTGTATGTTAAAACACTATTATTGCTATATTTTGTAGATTATTTATGTGTAGCTGTCTCTAAGCAAGTTACAGATCTGTGGAATGTCTCTAGCCTTTTCTGCTACATCCTGCTTGTCTCTTTACCCCCTGCAGTGTGAATCAGTCTTCTGCCATTCTTTCTGTCCTCTCCTGTTGTTGACCAATGTCCTGCATTTGTTCATATCCTTTTTTATTTTTTATGGACCAGTTCACTATGTCCAACCTTCTCAGCTGGGGACATATTCACTGTTTATTTGACTATCCTGCTATCTGTGTCTCCCTCTCCCAGGAACCAACAGTGCTGGAATATTAAACAAGAATACGAACTGACCAATACCAGCGGTCGTTTTGTCCTGAAAGGTCTGATTAACTTTTTGCTTTCAGACCCCCTGAAAGGCAGATAAGACCATCAAGGGACAATCACTTTAACCCACCTGAGTTCAAAGAACCCTAATTTAGAGCTGTAAATTTGTATTGTTTGTATTAGATATCAAACTAGCCCTGTCTAACACATGCTTTCATCTCCATTATGATCCAGGCACGATTCTGGGGGAATCATACTGGAAGCCTATCTAAGGGTCCCAGATAATGGCCCCTCATGGCTAACTCATCACAGTAGACTTTAGTTACAACAACATTTTTATCTCCTATATGCATTTTAATCAGAATAGTAATATAGGGACTTCACTCAAACACTTGTGGCCTTCACTGTAATGTCTGATTTGTCCCCATTTACTTAAACCATAACCCAAATTGATCTTTTTGCAAATGCCATGGAGCATAGGCCGTTTATGCTGACATACCTGGCAAAGAAATATATTCTAATCCTTTGGTCAACACCTGACGTTCCCTCTGTAATTATGTGGATGCCTTAAGTGTTTAATATCCTCCCACTGGAAAAATGAACATTTGACCTACACAATTATTCAAAGCAATTTTGGAATGTAAAGACACCCTTCTGTAAACTATTAGACAATACTTTATGGTCACACCTATAATGCACTGTGACCACCTGGTCTTTAGCTTCTACTCTGTGGCTGAATGAATGTACAATTTCTCAGTGTTTCTCTTCTGATTATATGTTGCTGTAACCTAAAAATGTAATTTAAAAAGAAAAAAGATACAACAAAAATGTAAAAATGCCACAAGACTTTCATGTTAACATTTTTGTTGCCTGTGCTATATTCAAATGAATGAACTAATTAAAAAATCTCTGAAATAAAAATAAAACCTTACTTAAAAAAGTCATTAACCCCTAGGCTGCTGGACTTCCTAACCCGGGTTAATATCTTCTCTCCTTTAGGCCATTCAAAAGATATAGATATTGTGCTTGCAGAGACTGACTACAACTCCTATGCTATCCTGTACTATCAGAAAGGAGATCAGATCACTATGAAGCTTTATGGTGGGTACTGAAGACCTGGAGGCCCAGGTTTAGTTCCAGTTTTGTCCAAGAGATACACAGCTTCTGACACAATCCTTTTCTTAAATGTCATCTGTGGAATTGTAGTTAGGTATGAACATTTAATCACGGAAGAGAACAGTAGTAAAAACAATGCTCTTAATGCAAATCAATAGTCTTGGTCACAGCAAGTCCTTCAACAGTAACTGAAAATTAATTTGGTAGCTTTTCATTATAACCTGTGAATTTTCTATGGCATCAAAAGACTCCAAGAGGAGAAAAGATTCCACATTTGGGGATAGTAGAAATAGTATACATAAGACCTCATGGTGAAGGCAGATTGTTAAAAATTATCAATTGGACAAAATGAAGCTACAATTGTGTTACACATCATAGCCCCTTATTTGTTGTTTTTGATCTTGTCACTATAAGCTGAAATGCACTGTTAAGTAATAAAACCCTAGAGAGAAAAATCACCACATTTTACCCTAGGCCAACAACACTTTGCCAATCATCTTTCAACGTGTCATCATTTGCATATGGGACTTGCTTTTCCAGGGAGATCTACAAAGCTGCCTGACAGCATCATGGATAAATTTGAACAGCTTGCTGAGAAGCAGAATATAAATATTGACCATGTGTACCCGTTCCCCAAATACGGTAGGTTACTGGTTTTCATGTTAAAAACCCACAATCAGAAATACTTTTGCTATAAACAATAGGAAAATCTGTATTTAATGTGTTTCACCTGTATAAATCAAGACCTTTCAGAATATTCTATATTTTGACTAATGTACATGACAGACAAAATAAAATATACAGTATAAGTTAAGCTTTTTTTTTTTTTTTTTTTAATACATTTTACTACATAGGAAGGAACATCTCTGAGAATTGTCATGTTTTAGTAAAGGCAAAAGCACACAAGATCAATTTGACTTGTGGTTTTTCTTGAACTTCACCTGCAGGGTTCTGTACATCAGCAGATGAAAACCTGTAGTTTGGTAAGGAACACTTCTCTGGGCTGATATTCAGTTTACTATATAGTCCTGTTTTGGTGACCAGGGGTAAAATGGTGTTCAGGACCACATGAAATATAAATTGTGTTAAAATTTTCTACTATATCACCAAAGTTCTATTGCCTTCTTATTTTCCAGGCATTTAACCATGTGGATTGTGAGAAAAGAATCACTGCTGCATCTGTATGTAGTTCACACGCAATTTAAATTTACAAGCATCTAGAAGAAAATTTACATTAACTTGTATGAATTTCACTGCCTTACTGTGATTTACACAGACATCCAGGCTGGGACACAATGTTCTTAAAGGAGCAGTGATCCTATTATAGGCATAATAAAAACCAAAAGAAGAACCAGATATGGATGCAAAAGCTTGAAAGTTTGCTAGTATCTTGTGTTATTGGTCCACACAACATGTTGTACAAAACTGTCACTTGCAGTGGAAAATATTGCAAAGCCCTCACATGCAGAAACCAATATAAGAACATATAGCTTCATGTTCTCTGATGACTATAGCTGGTTTATCCCAGGGGAAATGCACCAACTTGGAAGGACAGCAACAACACTGTGTGTTGACCTCAGATTGGGTCACAAAGGCTCTGGAATGGCTGCACTCAATCAACATTTTCATACATATATTAGACAGAGGCAAGTTCAACCAGGAGAAAAATACTGTCTTTATTAATCTGTCTTTACAAATATATCATAAACACCTACAACATGATTGACTGCTGCCACTTCATGGGGCCAGTGTCAAGACCTATAGACATGGATTTGAAATATGTGCTCAAAATAATTTAATTAGTAAAGGTCTTTATCACAGAGCTATGCAACACACTTGCACAATTGTGAAATCAAAGAACAAGTACTGGGCAGGACTTTGGGGAAAATGACAACATCTATGAGCAAAAATGGGTGGTAAATTCTCTATGTATGAACTACAGGATACATTCTGACATCTAATGCAGCTTCGCTATATTTCTGATTCCCAGTAGGTGTGTTGGTCATACAGTGTACATTGGAAGTTGTCCAAAAAACATACCTGTAATAATGAAAAGTAAGGATTTGTATTAGTATCATTTTCTTGCTAGGATTGTTCCACACCAAGTAAAGCAGCTTTCACCCTTTCTCACATGCACCTCAGTGGAGCAGGGGTCCTACTGGGGCTTGAAGCAGCAACCTTGATGTTAAAAGTTCACACCCTTAACCACTATGTCACTGACTGCCCCTTTGTTGTTTATGCTTTGTAAAAATTAATACTGTGTCCTTATTTAAACCACTACACTCAATCAAATGACATGGTCAATAAATTAACGTCCAATTAAATCTCAAACATTAAGATTTTTGCTGGAACACTAATGTGCCTGCCTAGTTGGTGCTCAAGAGCAACAGAGTGAAACTGATCTAGAGACCACCATCTTGTTCTATTTGTATGCTTCAGGCAAATAAGATTGTGGAAATACATTTAGACATTACAGGTTCGTAAATACAAATGAACAGGAAATTTAACTGACATTTTTATCCAGAACTATTAACTGACACAAAACCACCTGCTTGTGCTTTCCATTTAAATACTTAAAATATTTGTATACCTTTGCAAACTTATAGCCAGTATCTTAAAACCTAATTTTTCAAATAATTCTTGGGTCTTGATAGTTTTTGCTGAAGAAAGAGTAAAGGTCACACAGAGGGAATGCAAAATACCCAAAGTGGATGAAGAAGGTAGTGGTTTGACACTTGTCACCATTTGACGAGTCACTGTGATGAAAAGAAAATCAAACCACCACACGCCACCCACTTTAACAGTCCTGAAAACCGATGAATACACTGGCTCCTCTTTTTTTAACCGAACAGTTAAGAATTCTTTTCCTATTTATTTTTAACTGCATTTTCTCTGTTATATACTTTCTATATTTTTAGCTGTGAGCACCACTTGTATTTACAAATCCAGCTAATAAATGCTGGTAAAACAGTGACACAGGAGAAGATTGAGGGACCACCTCAGTGCAACCTACTTCCCAGTGGAGATAAGATGATGATGACAAAGCTGCACATTTGTGGAATGAATTAACCCACAACTGGAGGTGAACATGAGTTTAGAGATGCATTTTAATTTCAGTCATACTGAATTTTTCACAAATAAAAACATTAGCATTAATTCATGTTGAAAAATGATAAATATTAGTTTTTATTTCTCATAAATGAACGAAGCTTTTACTAGCTGTGACTTAGTGAACGAGACCTTGGAGTTACAAATTGAATTACAAACAGATTTCTGGTCCCAATTGTGTTTGTAAGCTGAGAAGCCAGTGTATACAAATGCAAATATTTAACTATTTGAAATTTTCTTTTTTGACAACTGGCAGAAAACTAATTAAAACTAATACAAACACCATTGCACACTGGTGGATTACTTATACCAGGAGGATCAGGGATGTGAGGTCAGAGGTAATGCTTTATAGAACCAAGTCACACCAAACCAATGAGGATCAGAAAGTCACTCTTCCTTTTTCAAGCACAGAAGCTGTCACTTTCATCAGTAAATGTAAACAGCTGGAATGGATTGCTCTGGGACTTACTGTGAATGCAATAAGTGCTTCAAAATAACTGCAGTGTAAATAAAACAGAAAAACATCAATTTACAAATAGCACACTGCAATTACTGAATGTCAGAGTCTCTGTAACTGAATCACTTCAGTATGCTTAGGTTTAGGCAGTTTTGCTCTTCAAGATGAAGTAAAAATTAAGAGTTGAATTTAGTGCAAACTGTACGGAACAGAACTTGATCCCTCTATCCATCCATTCATTCATTCATTTTCAAACAACTGCTCCACATGGTTAAAACAGAAATTTTTCATTCAATTGCAATTACTCCATGGATGTTTATCAAAATTTTGCAAGACAGTAAAACCCAACATGATGCAATCACTAGTTTAGAAACACCTGCTGATAATTTTAAAAGTGAGGCTTCAGACCTCAACCCAGCCAACATGGAGAGCCATTAGCCACTACAACACTTGAACTCCTACAGTTTTCTCAATGCATACAGAGACATGAAGGACTAGACTGGACTAGAATGTCTACAGGAAAAAGTGAAACAAAACAAACCTTATTAGGACTGACTGAACTAGTGACAACACTGACCATGTCACAGAGAGGCTGCATACCGGCCACCATGCACACAGGAGATCCCAGTTGCAGCAGTTCACCCCAGTCCTGCACGAAAGCTACAGGAGAAGGGTCACTCATTCTGCACCATCTCTTTGTGGTGCCGCATGATGTGCTGGTTCTTCTCGGAGGGCCTGCGGAAGCCCTTGCTGCAGAACTGGCAGCGATGGGGGTAGTCTTTTGTGTGGATGGAGATAACATGACGTTTGAAGCCTGAAGCATCACCAGTGCTGTAGTCACAGTATTGGCACTGGTAAACCCGCCGTTCCCGGTGAGCTTTGGGCCCTCCCTTCTTGCCACCTGCACCTGAAGTCACCCCCCCGAAGGTCCTCTTCCCACGTTTCTCAGGAACTGCCTGTTGCTCCTTGGTGTGAACTGACAGGATGTGACGGCTAAGAACAAAGGGGTCCGCGATCTTAAAGCTGCAGTGCCGGCACTGGTGCAGCTTCTTGGTGCGGTGAGATGCTGCATGCTTCTTCAGCTCAGATGGCCGGTGGAAGCCTTTACTGCACACTCCACACTTGTGAGGGTAGTCCTTGGTGTGCACCGAGATCACGTGACGCTTGAGGTCACTGGAGTTGGAGCTTTTGTGCTCACAGTGAGCACACTGGTGGGACTTGGCCTCATCATGTGTCAGGGCATGTTGCAGAAGCTCCTCCCTTTCAGGGAAGCTTTGGAAGCAACGGTCACACTTGTATGGCATCTCCTTGCTGTGTTTTGTCTTGACATGAGTCTTCAGGTTGGAGGAGTCAGCAGACTTGTAGTCACAGTACAGGCAGCTGTATGGTTTCTCCCCTGTATGTGTCCGCATGTGCTTCTTCAACTCAGAGGGGTGTCGAAAACCCTTGCCGCACTCAACACAAATATGAGGAAAGTTCTTGCTATGGACTGCTAGGAGGTGTCGGTTGAGCAATCCTTGTTCAGCTGTCTCGTAGTCACAGAACTTGCACTTATGCATCTTGGTGGCTGGGGTTGCTGCTTGCACCTTGGCATTACAATGCTGCATCCTATGAGTGTAGAGTGTTGCCTGCTGATGAAACTCTTTGCCACATTCCTCGCACTCCAGTGAGGCTTTGCTACTCAGTGTGTGCACCTCCATGTGGTTGTGCAGGCTGGCCTTCTTATTAGTGGTGAAGTCGCAGTCTGTACACTGGTACTTCTTCCTGTTCAGCACATCCTGGTGATTGTTCCTGATGTGTCGCTTCAGGAAACCTCGTGACTTGAACTTTTTACCACAGAGCATGCAGGGGTAGACAGTGAGAGGCTGTCCATAGGGCCCAATTATGATAGCTGCAGATGGAGAATGAGAAACCAGACACTTACATTAAACTTTCACACTGCAGAACCAACACAGCCATCTGAAGCTTATAGGACCCTCATCATGTATTATCTAAATAAACCAAAGGACCCCTTGATTTAAAAGACAGTTCAGACAGTGTAGACAACAGTACCTATGACAGTAAGATGCACAAGTTAAAAATAATGCAACTTGTGGCCAAGAGTCCCAGGAGGGTTCTATTACATAGGAGGCTGAGTGGAAGAAGTCGATTCAGTACCAGTTTGGATCTGCCGTGGCTCAACCCGTTTCCTGTTTTTGCTGTGCTCCCTGGCAACCTTATCAGGTTCACTAGATTCCACGCCTGACTCATCAATGTGGAGCAGAGCACTGGCTGCCCCATTTCGGGTTTCGTGGGCCTCAGTCCTGTCTGCTCCTGCTGGATATACAGACATGGAATAGCAATGAACATAGCTACAATAGGACAATAAACACACAAGCCAAACAAAGGTATAACATTGCACAAACAGAACCAAACTAGCACACTGAATTAGTGACTGCACGTGAGACACAGACAGACACAAAGATAGTGAAAGAAGGAAGGGATCCTGACCGTAGGCAGCAGCCCAAGCTACAGGCATGAAATCCTTCCTCAGGGTAGTGCTGTCATACGAACGGTCATGAGCCACTGCCTCATCACCGCCCACTACCACTTCCATGTATACTTCATCAGCCATCTTTCCCACACCTGCAGTAAAAAGCACACTTGTTAAGGCAAAGAAACTTCAGCACAGATATGCATGTGACGTACTGACATCCACACCCACACACAAAGAATAGTAGGAAGCAAAGTAAATGCCGTTCAGGATCTTACCAAGATCAGCTTCACCCTGATGTCCATCATCAACAGACATGTACACCATCTTTTCTCGAACAGGACGTCTTGCACCACTCAGCAACTCCATCCCTACCTCGCCTTCGAGCTGGCCCTCAGCTATGTCCACTGTGCTCCCTGGAGGCAAATAATGATGATAACCATGTCACTCTTCTTTACTAAGCTGGTATCTACTAATTTAAAACAGAGAAGGCTTATAATTATGAAGGTCTCCAAGTCAGGCTGGAATATGAAGGTTACATAGACGGAGTCATCATCGGGTCAATTTAAACTCTAAAACAAAGTCAGAGCAGCCAGAGACAAGCTAACAGGCGGGCTATATTCAAGCTGAATTGCAAGTCCATTACCTGGGAAAAATATCAAGCACTTCATGTCCCTAAAGTGCCATCCTGATGGATATGCTCTTACCCAAGTCATCCTCCCCAGAGTCAGCCTTGAAGATGTACACCTTGATGACCTCCTTTCCCTCAGTTTGGTCCTCCACTGCCCCTTCCATGGTCATCTCTGCCCCACCAGCAGGAACAATCTTACCTGCTTCATCCACTACAAAAAAGACCAGAAAGTCTATTCAGATATATCAGTCTTAACTCTTCTTATGTCACTTATACATTTTCCAGTTTATTTACCACTTTTCACTGCAGTTTCTTCACTTATCAATTTCCCCCCAAAAAACTGAATAGCACAGCAAATGTAAGCTGTTTTTAGATGTCCAACTAATAGATATCAGTAAAACCCCCAAACAGAAGTGTGGGACTACTTTTATTCTACTCTTTTATACAAAGTTTACAGCTCAAATCTAGTGTGGATGAGTGTCAGTAAGTATCAAGATGCACATGCAAATACATTTGCTCCCTGACTTATGAGGAATTGTGATTTTTTTGTGTATTCAAAGTACTCATTTTTACCCAGAAAAAGTGTTCTGGCATACAAATTCAAATCAGATGTTAAAGGTTCACCCAATGCACCAACAAAAAGGTAGTAAGTTGTGAACAGTAAGCATTACCTTGAGGGAATTCAAGGCAGTTTGACTGATTTCATGTTCATTAAAAAAATACTTGAGCTTGTTTTACATCTCCAATGCTGAAAATTTTCCTGAAATTTCAAATGTCTTCTAAAACACGCAGATCTGTGAGTCCTCATTGACCCTGGCACAAGAGAGAACCATGCCAGCTCACCACAGAGAGGGAACATCTTACCCTGTGCTGTCCATGATCTACTGAATGGTAGAAACACATAACCTACTGTGTTGCTTTACTCCCATCTGAAAAACCCAACTCTTGCTTCCATCCACTCCTTTTATCTGCTTGGTTAATAATGGGAATCTTTATCTGGGGTAGCACACTGAGACTGTGTTGGTAATATTTACATCATATTTATTCATTCAGCAGGTGATTTACTCCAAAGCGACCCTTAACTCAGAGTAAATGGAACTGCATTTTACCAGCAGAGAGAGATAGATGCAGATACATGATTCTCAAAGTACAGTCACTCAGATACTTAATGTATGAGGGTATGTAGCTACATATAGAACAAAATACAGAACGCCATCCTTGTGTGCTCCATGCCACATTTTCACGACTTACAAACTTTAAGCAATGAACCAGTTAAGTTCCTAAGCTAGGGTGCAGCTGTAGGATAAATCATCCAACATCCAGGGATTTTCAGTCATTTTAAAATGGTTTTAACTTGTAGCTGAAAGAAAATGAAAGTAAAGTTCTAGAGTTTTTATTTAATACAGCTATACTGAAGTTTTTTTTTTTTTTTTTTTTTAAAACACAGAACCGATTCATCTGTATTATCAAACTTTAAGAGGTAACTTTGGTAAACGATACTTTCAGCAACAACTGCACTTCTCAGTTGAAGTGCTGGTGTACTTACAGGAAATCATCAGGTAATCTTCACAGGTTCCTTGCCCTTCCTGCACAGGGCTATCTGCCTCCAGCACCTCCTCTGGAACCACATCCACTCGAAGCCCCTCTTCAACAGCCATGCCTTCAGGGGACATAAGGCAGGTCTCCACAGCAACAGCTGCCCCCAGTCCCACGGCATCGTCCTCTTCATCTGCACACTGCACGTACTCAGCCACCACATCCTCCGTGGCATCCTGGATCACCACTGACCCCAGCTCTTCTGGGCTCAGGCCCTGTAAAGCCTCCTCCTGCCCATCCCCATCTGATACGAAGACCGTCTCCTGCAGCTCAACAACAATCTCCTCACCCTCAGCACTGCCCTCACCTGGAGCACCACATAAACAGACATATTCTTGTAGGCATACATGTAAACGCAGACTTAGAAATTATTTCTCTAAAGCTACAAGCATTAAATAAAATCTCTTGAGTTCTTTTAAAGCCTGACCACAGTGCCTCACAATAGCACTGAAACACAAAAGGGGTGTGGAAATAAGTATTGCATATTAGAAGTCCATCTTTATTGTCATGTGTACATGGTACAACTCATGTACATGGTACATGTCTCCCAAATGCTAGTAAAATAAATACAGACAATAAAGAAACATCAGCAAACAATATTTAAAAAAAACACACTTTAGAAGTGCCTACTGTACTGCCTAACTGTGGACACAAACTAATCTAAAATTTAAAATTATCCAGTAACCAGAATTTTACCCATACCTGACCCATGAAATATGATCTTCGGCTCCTCAGAATGGAGAGTAAGCCCCGTCATATCTTCATCCATTGTCCTTAAACCTCATCTGTGTCAGACCTATTAACACACACAAACATACGAAACAATAGCATTTATTACTGGGTTCAAACTGACTACTTACACAAGGTTTCCATGACATCAATTGCACTGACAACATTAAACTTGTTTATTATGTCAACCCCGTACAGGTGTATAAGAGCCAAACCCACTTTCACACACTACTGTGAGTTGTACCTGTGTGTTTGCGCGCGCGCACTCCATTATCAAACAAGAGGACATCGGTGCTTCTGCAGTTTCCATTCAGAACTGTAGGCTAGTGGCTAAATAAGTGGTATTAGGGTCAGTATCACCTGGCCCATTAACATATAAAAAGACTTCCGTGACATTAGGCAAGTGAACCTGAAATACAAAGAATTTAGGAAATCTTAGTATCAAAAGTACTCCGTCTGTGATTAAATTAACCCATTAAACAGTGTGTTCCTTGGATGATCATAACAAACGTCTCAGCACTAAACTAGCCCAACAAACTACTGCAAGTGTTTAATACACGATATTAATACAAGTTCACAGTTGGTGCACTGAGAGCCGTGCCCGTGCCCCCGCCCCCGCCGCCCGCTGAGATCTGTCCGTGTAGCGAGAGCAGCGCGCGGCTGAGCGCGAGGCGAACATGGCGGCCGTCTCCTCCTCCTTCCGGAGCGCCTACACACAGCGCAAACCTATCTGGCCGCCATCTTGCTCCTCAAACACACTCGTTTTGTCGTCGTTATCAGTAACGAGAACTGAAAGCGCTGCAATAATACGCTCGAGTGGGATTTATGGACGCATAAAGGGATAAGAATGATTTTTAAAATCGGTCCGCTGCTCCACTGGACTCCACCCGCTCCCCTGAGGCCTAACTGCGGCCTTATTGCGGCCTGGGCCCGTCCGCCCGTTCAGGCCTGGTGGTCAAAGCCACTTTATAGCCTCTCGGTAAACATAAAACGGAAAAACGGACACGTTTCGTGACGTGCGGATTACCTCCGGGGGCCCGCTGTCGCATCAAGCCCCACCGAACGGCGCGTCTTACCAGATAAGGGCTAACGACTGCCTCTCGTCTTTCGGACACAGTCACAGGCCGTTCGGGTTCCCCCAGACTCGGGCAGAGCGCGAGCGGCAGCTGGTGCGCGCGGGGCGGGCCGCCGGAGCGCAGGGAGGGAGGGGCCGAGCGTCTCCGAGCTCCGCGCGCACGGCCGAGCTCGAGCAGCGCGGTCCCGCCGTCAGCGGCCACGTCACAGCGCGAGAGCCGCAGGAAACCGCGGAAGGGAAGGAGAGGGCGAAAGCGGCCAGGCCGGAGCGCTGCTAATTAGCATTAAAATACGGGACGTAAAAACCACTGGCAACAGTTTCTAGCAAAAATTAGAGCAAGTGTAATTTCAATATTTTAGTCTTCCGTCCATTTTGCACTTCTCCAGAGGAACATCTTGCTTCGGTTAGTTCAGTGTTTTTCGGGGAATAGACATTTCACACAAGTTTTGCGAGTTTACGCTTAAGTTGGAGAGGATTTTTCAGTCATTTCATTTCTATTTCATTTTTATTCGTCTTACTAGTTCCATTTATGCGCAGCTTGTCGACGTGTCTGTGTCCCGAAAGCACCCCGCTAGCTAGTTAGCTCACCTGTTCATGTTGCCGCAGGTCGCGGTCCTCTTCAAAACAGTTCCAGGTAAATAGTTGTCCTGTTTAGGTTCGTGTTTGCAGCTGATAAGAAGTGGTTAGCGGATTCTGTATCAGCACCATGGACAGTGGAAAGTACTATCCATAACCAGAAACACATTAACTGAACCCATTTATTAATATTGCTTAAGTTACCAGCATTGGATCCATGCATACAGCGCAGGGAATTTTACTGGAGTAATTCAGAGTAATAGTCCTTACCAGAGACACTACAGCAAACTCAACCCAAGGTCTTTCTCTGCAGAAGGAAGTATGGAAATAAATTGCATTATGGGCTATATAGTGGCCTGATGGGTGCAGCATCCACAGCTGGAGGCACTGTACTTGCATTGATCAACAGATGATGCCTAAAGTAAAGAAATGAACAGCATCCTCAACTGGAGCCATACTTTGCTCTGAGCAACCCCAGGTTGAAGCTGCATCTGCTTCAGTTAATTTTCTGTTATTTAGAACATTTAGAACTCTTATTATTTGCCCCTACCTACTGGGTTTAATGTGATTCTGACAAACACAATTTCAATACTTAGTCTTCCCTTTATTACACACTTTATGGACCACACTGCCTCAGTCACTGTTCTCATTCTTGTCATCTGCACTCAAACAAGCTTTCAGAAATAAGTGAGCTCTGCAAGTTACACATTTGTGGTTAAAGCTGAAAAATCTAGACACTCAGGCATCACAACCAAAATTGCTTCTGTAAAACATCAGCTGGAATAATTACTGCCTAAATTGGGAGCTATACAGTTTTTTGCATCTTTGTACCTTTAGTCAAAACTGCTAAGCTTGATATATGTAGTTTACACCCATCGGTAGAGCACCTACGATAGGGCAATAGCTGGAAAGTTAAATCAGTTATGCATCAGACAGGTATCACTGTGTCAATCTGAGAACAGTGGTGTAAGCAAAGCTCTGCTACTCTGCCCTGATGTTATGAGCCACACGTCAAGGCGAGTGACAACATTTTTTCAGGAAATGGCAGGTTCCCAAACCTGTGAGCAACCCAGCTACTTACAGTGTGAAGGACGTCAACAGCAGTTTCATCAAAACATTTTATTGTTGTCTTTGACAGATGCTGGCAATACTGCACTATCAAACTTGCATGGAACCACTGATATCAGCCCCCCATGGTGTGTATAAATAAGGCAAGTCCTGCCATAGAGGATATAGTATTCCTTTTAAAATGTAGAAACTACCCCCTCTCCCACCCCCACAGCAGGACACACCAACCCTGTGCTGAAGACCGGGCCTCACTGGATGCTGCGTAGATAAGTGACAGGTGTTTTACAGGGGTTCTGGGTGCAGAGGGCATTTCCAGCGGCAAGGACGTCCATGTGCTTCTTCAGTCATCGTCCACAGTAGGTGTGATAGTGACACCCCTTCTGATCTGCCCCCATCCAATGAGACTAGAGAAAGACACTAATTAGGCTGGCAGGTACCCTTGCCAACCACAAACACAACATTTGCCCTCATTTCTGACGATTACAGTACATGGAAAACAGCTGTGTGGTAGGGCTATGGTGGCCAATGGTATGATCACTGTGGTACATATCTGCGCATGTGAGATGGCACCATCATGATACAATAGGACAAGATACTCACCGCCAATGTTTCTCCACCCTTCTGCTCAAAGCAATCTTCTCCCCCACCTCTGTGCACACTGGATTTGTCAGCACAATCTTGGCCAGATCAGCCTTTACTGCACTGACACGACCTCCAGTCGACAGGGACCCAATATTCACCATCAGAACTTCATTCTTTGATAGCTTCTGGACCTAAAGGCAAACACCGATTTACCTCAAAGTTAGGGCAAGATTTCACATCAGGCCAAGTCATATCAAACCACAGTACAGAGCTGCCACAAGGGTGAAGCTACTTATCCCTCCAGTGTCAACACAGACTACAGTCTTTATAGGTAACATCACAACTATATGGTCTCATTGCCAAAACAAAATTGACACATTTTCATAGCTGATGTATACATTACACACATAAATTAAAAATGCTGATTTTTTTTCTATTCAAATAAATGCAGTTTACATATTTCCCACTACAGACATCTGTCTGAAACTACAGATTAGCCTTCATCTTGCTAGACTGTACAAAATGGGTCACTGTGTCATGGGAGCTTACAGCTTACCTTGGCTGCCTTCTTGTCTCCCTCGGTACGAACCCCCAGCAGCCTCCTCAGCAGAAAGTAAGAAATCTCAAGCTCTGTGAAGATCTCAGGCAGTGCACCTACTGCGCCCAGGACCTGGCCAACCATGCGATCAGCTCGGCACAGTGTTGGATCAATCTTTGTACCCACACCTGCATCACAAGGGAACAATGATGACACCCAGGCACTGACACACATGCACACATGTTGAACATGAGCCTAACTCACATGCTGCAATAAAATACAGTCAGTGATCTTTTTAATGGCAGAGTGGCAAAATTACCAAATTGGATTACAACATCTTGCAGATGTGAGACATACTTTGAAATAAACAGTGACAGACCAGTTTAAATCAAATCTTTTTCCCCTCCAAATAAACAAACCAGTCAGAACTGACAGATGATCTCCTCACACCACTGTGAATTTAGAAACAAACTGCCAGCCGTGAGCTAGTGGCTACTGCTTCACAGCTGAAGACAGAGATGATTGTAGCAGAGCCAACAAATGTGTATAAACACAAGGGAAGTGGCAACATACCAATGAGGCCCCCAGGTGCAGCATACTGCAAGTCATTGTGCTCAGCAAACAGTGAGACAATCTTAGAGAAGATAGGCTTGCACATGAGCTTTCCCTCATTGTCCTTCGATACGATGCCTGGACGTACTTCCACTTCTTGTCCCACCTGAAAGAGAAAATGATAGCCTGTGAGTGAAGATTGTACCTGGAGAAGTTTGTTAACTGGGAAGAGAATGTATTTTCTGCAGACAGGGGTCTTTGCCCCACCCTCCCAAGCTTGCACACTTCTTAAGAGTCACACTTCCTAAGATTCAGCAAGTCAGGGCACAAGTCTCACCTTAAGTACTCCTTTGAGAATGCTGCCTCCTGCAACACCCCCTTTCAAATCGTCCACCTCGCAGCCTGGCTTGTTCACGTCAAAAGAGCGGATCACTAAACGGACAGAGAATATCTGTCAAAGGCTGATGCTAAACTAACAAATGCAGTGAAGCAACAACAACTGGCAAAAGAAGTACTAACCAATAAGACGTGGCTCTGAAGTGAAGTCACGGATGGGCACTGGGATCTTCTTGACGATGTATTCACACACCACCTCAATATTGTATTTCAGCTGGGCTGAGATAGGAATGATGGGAGCACCCTCTGCAACGGTACCTGTAGATTTGCCAAACAGAAAACAATTAAACATTTTTAATCCGAAAATATCTTTCAAATTACACACATCACCAATACCTGAAATTTGTCTACAATCCATTGTAATGACAAAGTATATTAGGGTGTGAGTGTCTGAAGATACACTAGGAGGGCTGTAGTGCCACCCACCTTGCACAAAGGCCAAAATCTGCTCATATTGCTCCTTAGCCTGGCTCTCCTTCACCAGGTCTATTTTGTTCTGTAGGATGAGGATGTGCTTCAGCTTCATGATCTCAATGGCAGCCAGGTGCTCAGAAGTCTGTGGCTGTGGACAAGACTCATTCCCCGCTAGGGAGAGGAAGTGAGGTCAGTGCAACTTGAAAAAACAAATATATCTAGTATATTTCACTAAAGTGGGGGCAAAGTGAACCTGATAAGTTGTTGAGGGACTTGTAATTAATGGAGGAAAAAAAAAAAAAGTTTTTGATTACCGATCAGTAGGAGAGCCGCATCCATCACAGCAGCTCCGTTCAGCATGGTGGCCATCAAGATGTCGTGTCCAGGACAGTCCACAAAAGAGACGTGTCTGTGGGAAAAGGCTGGGATCAGTGTTTACAACTGTGACACAACCACAAATGTTTGTAGCTGCACCTCAATCATTATCGGGGATGCCTGGGAATGTAAGCTGGAAATTAATTAATGTACTCAATGCTTAATAATTAATCCCAATAATCTTCTTAATCTCCCCAGCCAGTACCACGTATCTGTGCTACAGGAAACCATAACAAAACTTTGCTGTGCATACATACTAGAAATAAAAATAGAAAAAAAAAACAGAAAAATTAAATGAATGAGAATAACATTCAGGTTGCACGATGACACCTCCTACCTGACCAGCTTGAAGTTGCCCTTGGTGCCAGGGATGTCCGTGGGGAACTCGTCTGGTGTACTGCTCCCACAGGAGCGGTAGCACTCTGGCCGAGGACAGCTAGGGTCATCCAATTTGTACACCTAATGACAGGGCAGTTACAGTTAGGGACACAGGCTGTAGAGGTGGAAAGTGTGAGCTAAACCCACTATGAGTGACAGGAATTAAACAATACAACACAAAGCAGAATCACTGCTTTATTATTTAGCAGTTTTCTCCTCTGGACATAATACAGTGCAACAGCCTAATGGCACTGCACCGCAGCTGAAGGAAACGAGCAAATCCAGACCCTCCTACCTTTGCATTGGCATAGCCCAGCTTGATGGTGATGTTCCTCTCCAACTCATTCTTGAACCTGACTGTGTGTACACCTGAGATGGCTTTCACCACCGTGGACTTGCCATGAGCCACATGGCCAATGGTACCTGGGGTTACAGCCATGCATAAATGTTCCTTACTAGTCAACAACTTCCTCCCCAATCAAAAGTGGCAGCACCCATGCCTAGTAAGTATAATACAGTCAGACTGAAATACCACATCCCTAGACAATGTACTGTACATTAATAGATAAGATGACAGAAGGCCTGTAATTAGTCTCAAACAGCACCACCAACCCTATTGTGAAGCTTGTTGGAATCAGACCACATCGTGTCACTTACCAATGTTGATGGTAGCTTGTCGGCTGATAATCTCCGGAGACAAGGGGGTCAGTTTGCTTACATCCTGGAGAGAAACCAAAACACACTTGTAAATTGCAGTCAGAGTCTCACACACGTCATTATTTACGCATGCCACATGAAGAAGTTTGCCAGCATTGCGGAAGAACTGTAGAAGTAGTTTACTTCCTTGCAGCATTAACCACCAAGCAAAAATAAGGCCCAGCTAACTACTAGTTTACGTTAGCCAGAGCAGGTCCATTGACCCTTCTCAATGCAGATACTGATATTTAACCCAGAGGGTGGCAGCCCACTGGCCAGTGGTCTCAAGGATTATTTCACAAAAATATGTGGCCAACTCCATTTAGAGGAACGTCATTACTGTGTTTTGAAGTTTTTGAGTTACAGTAGAAGTGTATGTCATTGTAAGACAAATTATTTTTCCATGCAGTTCAAAACAACTTTATTGTCCGTTTTAGTTTTATCCCATTTATGCCACAACAATTCATGGTGGTGTATTAAAAATGTGCACATCTGGAACACAAAATCAACAAACAACATAAAAACACAAGCAAAAATCTACTTTTTCAGGAGACATGCTTTTGTCAGTTCAGTATCACTGAGCTTTGGAATTGACTGGCCATAGAAATGGCAGAAAACAGAATCTGCTTGTCTAGACTCCTTTAACGGGAGCCACTATGCTGTGTAGGTCCCGGGTTCGAACGCCGTCCCCCAACAATGCTATTGTAACCTCCCAAGTGTAATGGACTCTTTATGAACCGCAGTCAACAGAAGACACAAGGCCACGTGGAGTTCGGGTGATCGGTGAAAAAGTACAGATTTTTCGGCTCCATTTACAGTTCGCCCACCATCTCCCCATCCATCTCCCAGCTATCTACCGCCATGTGACTCCAGCACAGAACCACTGGCGCCCCTCCACCGGCCCTCGCTCACCCTAGCTGCCGGTCCCTGCCACGAAGACCATCGGTTACCCTCCCCTCCAACAGAACCGATAAAAACGTGTACTCACCAAGGTGCTCAGATCTTGCCGGTAGAGGTGCGGTTGCCCCAGCGTCACTCCCGACTCGTCACCCGCCATTTTGAATCGAAAAGGGGGTCAGGACCGCCGGACCCGCCTGACTGCGAGTATTAAAGCGCCTTAATACCGAAACGAGAAAAAGTACCAGATATTTTGCGTTCAGGTGCTTTATTAATTGTTCCGAGAAATAACAGAAACTATCGATACAGCGGAATAGGTCAAATGCGCTTTGAAATTGCGAATTTCGGGTAAAGACGCAGGCAAAGCGCAGCCTCTTACGCAGGGTGATGCAATCGGCTATCCTGTATAGTTTCACTTCAGTACCTTCCGTATCTGTTTGAAGAAAAAAACCCTCAGTGTTGACTAAAGTATTCTATAGATGAGGTAACTGAGAACACTTTGTGTGAGTTAATAATTGTAATCTTTACATTATTATTGCCCCTTTGGAAACTTGCGGAAGATGTTTGGGTCCTTCTCTTCTTATTGATGTCATTTCCGGTCTCAGTTGTAGTTTTGCTGGGTGGCAACAATAATGAATCGTATTTGTTTATTTAGAACAAGAGCAATCAGACAAAACCGGACTAACACAATCAAGCGGCAGTTTATTATTATTATTATTATTATTATTATTATTATTATTATTGGAAGATTTAATAGTTCTAATGTACTCCTCAGATTTCTTAAGGGTTAGTAAATAATAATGAGGCTTTCTGTTAGTAAATTTGGATCTATGTATATGTAGAAAGAATATTTTCTAGCTATATAATTCATGCCTGTTTCTGTTATAATGTAAGAACCCAAACAGTACATACTCAAATAATACCTTTATAATAAGTTATCAATAATAAACATAGAGACATGTTGTCATAATTTTGTAATATAATGAAAATGCCAAAAAGGTAAACAGTCTGTGGAGGTGCCACTGAATCTTTTTAATTTGTGTGTATAGTTTTCACATGCTTTAAATATGCATTTTTAAAAATATTTTTATTCAAATTGAGTATGTGTTTTTTAAATCCAGTTTTATTCATGTAAATGCCAAGGAAAAGAAAAATGTTCAGAAAATGTGAATCAATACATCTGCTCTGAGGATTTGTTTTGTTGAGTGATAAATTCAGCAAAATTCTACTATTCTCATCTCTGATGCACATAGTGAATATGGGGAAGTCATTTCCACTTTTTTTACACTTCCTGTCTGAGGTTGGTGAGTACTGGTGATTCTAGTAATTCCAGTGCTCCATCCTGTTACCATGGAGTCCAAGATGGAGATAATAAATGTAGCATATTTTCTATATAATATACAATTGTAATACATACTATATTTCCATAGGTTAAAGACTAAAAGAACATATAGCTTAGCTAAAGAAACAGTAAGAGTATACTCAGCCTTTATTTAATATGGTCTTGTAAAACAAATTTCTGCTCCAATATCTTATGGAAATACATATTTCTACTTTGCTTTCTTCAGCCAGTTCCTAACTTGATTTGTTCCTAAATTCAACCACTACATAACAATGTATAATATCTTTAAAATAGACCTTCATCAATTCATTTAAAGTTTTGGTTCTGTAAAAAATTTAGGTAAAGCTATAAAAAAAATAAATATTTACTGTAGGAATTTGATTAAATCCATTTTCATCAATTCTTCATCTGTTGCACCATTTACTGTGAATAGCCCTGTGTGTGTATGTATGTATGTATGTATATATTTATTTATTAACTACCTCAATTGTTTTTTACATTGTCCTATGTCCTCATGTTGTCCATTTAATGTTTTGTACACCATGGTCCAACAGAAACATTTTGTTCTTCCTTGTATATCTGCATAAATATAGAATGACAATAAAGTGTTCCTTGAACCTTATGCTGGGTTTTTCTGTTCCATAAACTATCCTGGATATATAGGAATACTGGCACACACAATGGATGCACACCACTCCATCAAGGAGAACTTTAAAATGGAGCCACTGAAAATATATACCACAGAGTCTCTTCTGAATTAATCTTGGGGCTCCACCTGGCCTCTGTACTCTGTATGCTGTTTGTTGTCACTTTCATCACCACAAAATAAAGTCAGTATTTAAGGCCACTATGGTCTTCTGTCTCCATGATGTGAAAGCTAGGCAAGGAGCGTTGAGCATGGGATGCTGAGGCCGAGAAGCGGTGTACTGTACCACTGTCCTACCAGTCCCTGAGGGCACAGTGCCAAAGCAGGTAGAACCAGTACTTCACAGCTACTCAAAGAATGTAAGAGCAAGTCTGGCTCTGGGTGTGTTAAGGTTGCAGGTCCTCCCTATCTTTGTGCTGGAGAAACAAGTGTAAACCACATCTGTTCCCTAGCCTATGTAAAAAAACCCTGCAAATGGACACTACAAGTCAGATTGAAGTTGATGTCTCTTCCATCCATCTCTCAGTACTAAATAAGTTTCTATCCATCCATCCTTTTTCTTTTTATTAAATGCTTAATAAATGTAAATAAAGTAACATTCAGTAAACTGGTGATGCTATTGGGGATCACAGCTGAAGAGAAAATAGGGTGGATTCAAACCTTTCTGGAGAGTTATCCATGAATATATTGTAGTCTTATTAAAGTATTCCAGGCCAGTTTCTCAGATTTTTATTTAAATATCACTATAACCTGTTATTGAAGGCACACTTTTATTTGAACCCAAGTTATCCTTCCCAAAGTTTATTTTGTACAGTGTTTCAAAGGCACGTTAAATTTCTCACAAATTTTACCTTAACGCCAGTCTATTTCGCCTAACCGCCGACACGTTGTTTACACTTCCGGTAGAACAGCTCACCCACAGGAAGTGACGTCAGTGCAGTGAAGAATATGGTGTCTGTGTCAATGATGTGAACTAGAAGAAGAATCGATAACGAAGATTATCGCTTGCGATGGTTCTGTAAGTTGCAGTCCACAGGTCCTGGATATAACGACCGAATCCATGTCCGACGGGGCCAGAGCTTCCTGGTCGAAGCGGGGCTGCGTGGAGTCGCATCGCCGGGGTGAGGGTGAGGGCAGCCCGAAGGTGTTCCCATGTCAACAACGGGGCCAGGGTCCTCGCGCCGCTGGCGCGCGCTCGTGTGGCCTGGCGTCTTGCGTTCGCGGTCACTTCCACTCACGGCCCCTTGTGGACCGTCGGTGTGGGCGCGCGATCACTGGGTCCGTTTGGGGAACGAGGATCGCTTTTAAACCTTAGAGAAAGAACTTCATAAAAAGATTCAGAGACTGAAAGATAAATACATTCCTGAATTCATTAGTTGATGCGGCACGCGACATTAGAGGAAAACACACTTCCTATCGCTTATTCACTGGAAACCGAATAAATTACTTTAGCAGGTTTAACGGATTCAGTAGAGTATGAAAAAGTGATCCATATTCGTAGTTTGGAACATTTCTGCTCTTCTGCTGCTGAGTTCTTCAGCATGTGAGAGATGAAGCGATGGCAGCAGGGGGCAGTCACGAGTCTCCAGGTCAGGTTGTGGCTGTTCAAGGTGTCCTTACTGTGCTTTTGCAGAAAACCCCAGTGCAGAGGTTTCGTATGGTTTTTAATATTTGTGACCTTCTTGGTTGTTATCTTGTGTGAAGCCAGCAGTTGAGTATAGGACTTCCAGTGAGGCACTTGGCTGCTCCCAAGATAACTGATTTGATCTTTCCACTCTCCACAGAACAGGGCAAGTTCAAACAGAGGAAATGTGAGCTCACCCCCAACACGCCATCAGCTAAGCCCACGTTTGGCCCAGAGGGACCCAAAAGGTAAAAGCCCACCTGCACTCCCAGCCTTGAGGAGCTCAGCGCAGCTTGGTAGAAGACACCTGCACCACTGATTTTCCTTGCGTGTTAAATCTTAAATGTGTTGTCTTGGTGTAAAAAATAAACAGTCCCATAAGTATTAAATAGACATACACTGGCAAGCCTTTGGATTTACTGACTGTGCCTGTTTTTTGTGAATATTTGTAGATGAAGTCACAGATGGATAAAATCCATATTGGATGGTTTAAAGTGTTTTATGCATTTGAAATGATTCAAACATTCAGTATGTTTCCCACATATTTGTGCCCCCTGATGAGCTGTTTGATGCATTGTGAAGGGACCTTGTCACCTTCACTCTAAGTAGGGACTTTTGACACAGAGTGTCAGGAAGTGTGGTGACCTCTCATTGAGTGCACTGCAGCTTGATGACAGCTGCCTCTCTCACAGGTGTCAAATGGCAGGAGACGTGGAGGTGTACCTATCGCAGGTACATGATGGAAGTGTGTCCTCGGGGTTCCGTGCACTGTATGAGGAACGCCTCCTCCTGGATGTCACGCTACTTATTGAGGAGCACCACTTCCAGGCACACAAGGCCCTGCTGGCCACGCAGAGCGACTACTTTCGGGTCATGTTCACAGCCGACATGCGGGAACGAGACCAGGATAAGATCCACATGAAGGGGCTGACAGCCACAGGCTTTGGACACGTGCTGCAGTTCATGTACTATGGCACACTAGAGCTGAGCATGCTCACAGTACAGGAGATTCTGCAGGCTGCCATGTATGTCCAGCTCACTGAAGTGGTGGAGTTCTGCTGTTCCTTCCTGCTGGCCAAGATATGTTTGGAGAACTGTGCTGAGGTCATGCGGCTGCTGGAGGATTTCAGTGTGGGTGTCGAGGGTGTACAGGAGCAGCTGGATGCTTTCCTTTTAGATAACTTTGTGCCGCTCATGGCACGGTCAGACTTTCTGTCCTACCTGAGCCTGGAGAAGCTGCTGACATATTTGGACAGTGATCGGCTGAGCCGATTTCCAGAGATTGAGCTGTATGAGGCAGTGCAGGCATGGTTACGGCATGACCGTCGCCGCTGGAGACATGCAGACACCGTGGTCCAGAATGTGCGCTTCTGCCTCATGACACCCGCCCACATCTTCGAGAAGGTAGGTTTGGCCAGCCTGCCTTGGGTTTGGCGATGGTTCCTGGCATAGCCTCAGGAATATTCCTTACTGGGCTTAAGAATGTTTGCTGTTTAGCTGTGTGCTTTGCTGCATCACTTTCATGACTGAGATTGTCCTTGCATGTCAGGTGAAGACGTCAGAGTTCTACCGGTACTCACGGCAACTGCGGCAGGAAGTGGACCAAGCACTGAACTATTTCCATCATGTGAACGAGCAGCCACTCCTTGACACAAAATCAAACTGCATTCGCTCAGTGCGACCACAGACCGCCGTTTTCCGTGGGATGATTGGCCACAGTATGGTCAACAGCAAGGTGCTGCTGCTTCATAAGCCCAAGGTGTGGTGGGAGCTTGAGGGCCCACAGGTGCCACTGAGGCCGGACTGCTTGGCCGTTCTGAACAACTTTGTCTTCCTTCTGGGTGGAGAGGAGCTGGGGCCTGATGGGGAGTTTCACGCCTCCTCCAAGGTGTACCGCTATGATCCGCGGCAAAACTCCTGGCTACGCATGGCTGACATGTCGGTGCCACGATCGGAGTTTGCTGTGGGTGTTATTGGCAAGTTCATCTACGCCGTGGCTGGCCGCACGCGAGATGAGACCTTCTACTCAACTGAGCGCTATAACATTGTTGAGGACAAATGGGAGTTTGTAGACCCCTATCCCGTCAACAAATATGGGCATGAGGGCACTGTTCTCAATGGGAAGCTTTATATTACAGGTGGCATCACCTCCTCCTCCACATCTAAACAGGTGTGTGTTTTCGACCCAAGCAGGGAAGGAGCATCAGAGCCTCGCACGCGGCGCACACCCGTCCTCACCAGCTGCTGGGAGAACAAGTCCAAGATGAACTACGCTCGCTGTTTCCACAAGATGATCTCTCACAACGGCAAGCTGTATGTATTCGGGGGTGTGTGTGTCATCTTGCGTGCCTCCTTCGAGTCGCAGGGCTGCCCTTCCACTGAGGTATACAACCCTGAGACAGATGAGTGGACCATCCTAGCATCCATGCCCATTGGGCGCAGCGGGCATGGCGTGGCAGTGCTGGACAAGCAGATTATGGTCCTCGGGGGCTTGTGCTACAATGGCCACTACAGTGACTCCATCCTGACCTTTGACCCAGAGGAGAACAAGTGGAAGGAAGATGAGTATCCCAGGATGCCTTGCAAACTGGATGGGCTGCAGGTGTGCAGCCTTCATTTCCCGGAGTATGTGCTGGACCAAGTGAGGCGATGCAGCTGAGACTGGGCGTACCCCCCCCTGCAGCCTCACTCCAGACATGGACCCTGACTGCACAGTTGGTTCGACAGGTAGAGTCAGCTCAGTGTGGACAAAAATGTCCCCAGCCATTGAAATAAAACTGAAACAAACACTGCTTTTTTTTTCTTTGGAAAAAATAGGCCAGTGTCTACTTGAAAATAGATGGTTATGTTGTTGGGAGTGGAATGAGGGACTCTAGGGGATGGTCATTTTAGATGATTTTTAAAATGGCAGATTTTTCAGAAAAAGAAAAAAGGCAAAAAAAAACTGCAAATGTTTGAAATAATCACCTTTCTATTTCACTCTAGATTATAAGCAACAGACATCTGAACTTGGTCTCAAATTTTTATTTACATTTGTTTTCAGATTAAGTATTTCACTTAATTCTTGTCACAGGGATACAAACATACAGTAGCTGCAGTTTCCACTCATACCATAGCAAGAGTCTGTGTCCACTGTTAGGACACAGGCAGGTGCGTGACAGGACTACCATGATGCTCTGCTCTGCTCAACAACAGATTTATATCCATCCCTGGAGTAGAGCTGTGATTATGCTGCAAAAACACTAAAGCTATGTGTACAAACCACCCTCAAGGTTTCTCCTCTGATGGCAGAAGTGTAACATGAACTGCACAGAAGGACTTTAGGAAGTCACATTTCAGTCTTGGTAAAACGTCAGTCTTCTGTTCTGTTTGCTTTATTTATTTGTTTGTTTTTTTATTTATTTTGTGTTATGGCCTCTGTCCTATGTTGAGTGCGTAGTAACTAGTGTGCACGAACGATTGTTCTGTGTCATGTTTTTGGTTTCCCAACTAACGTGAAAAGGGCTAGTGCTCATTACCCATGACCACCTTTAGAAAGAAGCCCTCAAGGCACCTTTTATCTTAATACCCACTTATGGTTATATGATTAAAACCACTTGGGCTCAGGTGATTAGCTGTGTGTGACTGTAGATGCTCCACTGTGCAGCCAGTTGGGTTCCTTCAGTCCATCTTCTCCCACACCCACACTATTATTTTACCCATTCTGCCACAGCATGGACACTGTCAGTCTCGTAGGCAGGTGTTGTCTACTGGGTTATGTGTTTAGTTTCACTCTTCTGAGTGCCATGGTGTGTCATAGCATTTTGGAGGATTCTTTCTCATTGGGAGAGAGAGTTTTTAGACTTGTTCACATCTTTTTCAACATTATCATTCCGTTTACATTTGTGTCCAGTAAATAAAGAGCCAAAACTGTGGATCATGGGACTCAATTAGTATCTAGTGTGTACAGCTACATTGAGAGGAGAGAGATAGGGTTTGCTGGATTTAGCTGGAGCTGTTGGTATTTCTGCCAGTCAGCTGGTGGCAGTTCCTGAAGCGCTCAACACTTTACAGCCATGTGTATCGCCTGTGGCTCATTTCTACAACTGGGTCCAGTAAAGGCCAGGGAGAGATGGTTGTCTTGGAACTCAAAGCGTGTTTCTGTCATGTGCACTGCTTGTTGTTCTTCCCATAGCCTCCTTGCTAGTGTGATATTTGCCTATGCACACATGCACACACACTGTCAATCTGACCATTTCCACAAATACACACACTGAAGTCAACATAACGGTTCTTTGACTGTCAGATAATTTGCTTGCATTTTCATAGGCAGACAGGCAGAATCATGCACAAAAAAATGAAGGCAAGGTAAAATAAATTCAATGCAAGACACAGCATCATCTGTCGTCATTTGTTTCAAAATAATTTTTTCACTAGAAAGCGCCCAAAAGTGTCAAAAATAAAGTGAAATAGCTTGTATATCTTGCTATTTTACGTGAGTTAATCAAATGCTGTTAGTATTATCATTTAATCTCTATTTTAGTGCTTCATTTGAATATATTTGCCCATTTAAATTTGTTCTGAGTAAAATTTATTTTTGAATTAAAATTGTATTGCAGTTAATGTAATTGGTAAACTTGTTAACAGTAACACATTTGTGTTGAGCTCCTGCCTATTAAAGGATACTTTAAACCTAGACATTTGTTTATTTTTGTCTTTTTAATATGTTCAGAAATTGGAAAGGTGCAAATTTTGAAGGCACAGGTAAAAGCAAAATGTACCTGTCTTGTGGACAACCAAGCACAAAAAAATGAATTTTGAGTTCCAATACATTAATCTGAAATAGTACACACCTGTGGCTCTCTCACTTCAGGTGAGTTGTGTCTGTCTAATTTGTTTTTTTTTCCCTTTGGAGTAAGAATATGACCATTTTATCCCTGCAGTCACAACAAATATGTCAATTTCCATTTTGTTTGTGTTAGTATAATGCAGGAAATAAACTCCTAAAATGGTTGTTGTATAAACTTTAATTTGTTGTGAATTTTGAAGTGTCATTTTTATCCAGTACCCAGTCCTTTATTGCTACCATACTGTCTTGTACCAAAAATGAAGTTAGCTTGTAGGTTTAAGAAAGTTTGCAAAAACCTAAAAATTATGTACAATATATTTAATACAAGCTGATTGATCACTGCTCTTTGAACACTTTATAATTTCTATCCAGAAATAAATGTTCATATTATACAACTTTGCCGATGTTATTTTATGTCATTTTTTGAGTAGAGTACAAGCAACTGATGTACAATTTCTTCACAGAAACAGTGGGTACAGGGGATGTGCTTGTTGTTCAGTAGGGGAAATGGATCAACCTCTTGTGTTTTGCCCTGTAAAACTGAGTGCATGCATGTGTGCATTTGCAGTTTAAAAGATCCATCTATATTCCCTCCACTGTATGTTTTGTGCATGAATGTATGCAGCAAGCTGTGTTGAGGTGTATACTTTGCATATCCATTTCATGGTGTGTAGACGTGTTTTTCGTGTGTGCACAGAATGTGGTACAGAGGTGTATATCTGTGTGCTGTGTGTATGTTGTTACAAGTTTAGTGGGAACAGCATTAAAAACCAAAAGAAGATGCTGTTGCTGAAACACCATTCTGTCTGTTGATCTCTGTTACTCCTTACCTGACCGGAATGTGACAGGAAAAACAACCAGAACACATTTGCTGACCATCCTGAAAGCAAACTTGTGTAACTAAGGTATGAAATGTTTTTTTAATTATTATTTTTAGTTATTGTTACCAATAGTGCTCATTTGTTTTTCCACTTTAATAGTTTTCATGACGAAATCTTATTGAAGGTAGAAAAGTTCTGATTTCAGCCTTTTCTATTCACTGCCTATTCATGTCAAACTAGTTTGATGAAATATGAGACAGACCCGAAGCCACATAACAACAGCAACAATAAAACTTGCTGAACATCTTTTCCTAGCAGACATGTGTGCCAGTCTGTATGTTGAAGTGTTTTGTTGGAACTTTTGTGCTACAACAATAAAAATGAGTGTTTGCACAGACTTGTGGCCACCCACTAAAAGGCCATGCCCAAACCACCATGCTAAATCTTTTTCCAGCAGGGGGTCAGGACGCACACACATCCTGGAACAGGACTTGCAAAAATGAAACACACAACGTTAACTCTTGAATCTATTTTTATACAGGTATTTGGGAGAGTGTTTGATTTTTGTATGTGATTCTAAGCCAATATTTACAGTCCAAGAGTGCTGGTGGTTGTTTTTGTCCTATAAGTCTTCAGAAGATCAGAGTGACCTTAACCCAGAAAATCACATATATCACTAAAACATGTAATATTTATTTTGCTGTACACGTCGTGAAACTGTTCTAATTCACAACTTATGTGACATTTTCTGAGACAAGGCTGGTTTGCTGAACCCATCTGCGTGGAACCCACAAACTTCTTTCACAAGTTCTCCTATAGTTGTAACACACGTGGGGACAGGGGGACTTGCCCCCTCAATGTTGAAAAAAGCCTATGTGCCCTCCCACTATTTCTACATAACTCATCTATGTGCTTGTATTTTTGCCTCAGTTCCTAATACATTGTTATGCCACTCAAACAATATGATAGCATGTTAAAATATCAAGGTTAAGGTTCAAAGTGACTGAATCAAGAGCTATAGATATCTGAGCTAGGAGTGTCCTGGCTGAAAGAGAAAGCACAGCCTTAAAGCACCTGGTGTCAGATGGTCTCCAGCCATAGAATTGTAGACATTAATCTATATGCACATGCATAGAGGTTTTTTTGACAATAATGACCTAAATCTGTACTTTAGCTGTGTATCTGTCTGTTTACCCATGTTTGTCTCCCTCTCTGTAAGGAGTACTACTACACAGAGCAGAAGCACAGACAGGTCTATCGTTCCCTAAACTGACTTAATTCAGACACTACATTCCATTAAAATGCCTGTAGCTTTTAATCTTTCTAAAAGTAATACTTTTTATCTTTTCATTTTGTTGATGCATCTTATCCAGTTCCCTACACCAAGCAATTTAAATGTTTTATCCATTTATACAGAAGGGTAATTTTCAGTAAAACAATACATTACAACAGATGGTGGGATTAAAACCTAGATGTTTTTGTTGCTGGGTAGCAGCTTTTAAAGTTTCATAAATCTGACACACAATATGTTATAAAGTGTCAGCAAAGACACCTCACCATCACGAACAACTCATTCAATTCAGAGTCACAGTGGTCAGGAGTGTATACCAGAAACACCAGGCAAAACAGGGTACAAAAGGGTACAGTATGAACAGACACCAGTCCATCCACAAGTAGCCACTCGGATTCATACGCTGTCGGGCCTTTACAATTGCTGGGCCACCCAAAATGCATGCTTCTGAAGTGTGCTAGTAAACCAGGGCACCCTGCACAAATGTGAAGAGAACATGCACACTGCACAGACTGAGCTGTGTTTGAATCTACACTTAAACAGCAGCATCTGCCAACAAACCTGCACACTGTGGGTCTCAGATGGGCTCTGGCTTAGTTAAGGGATTCGCCCTTTAGGTGGCTCTCTGCGTGACTGTGAAAAGCAACATGCAGGTAAAACAAAATAACAATGTGATAACCTGGAGTCCTTTTTAGCATTTTTCCCTCTGTCATATTTAAGGTAGACAGTGGCAGGTTGCCCACTATAACGTGTAAGTTCACCAAACTGCACAGCACTGTTGCCCCCTCTAGAACCAGCTCCATCGCTTGGCCCCCTGGGAAAGAGGCGATGGTTTCCGGAGGAAACTGCTGGCTGTGAGCACTGTCTGGGCCAGGCGTGCAATAGTGTATCCTCCCACACCCCTGAGAGAGGAAGGACCAGAATATTCCAGAACTTTCCATCAGCATTTTGGCTGATACTAGCTGTGAAAGAGGTACGACAGAAATACCCTGCTACACCTGCCTACTAAACCTCTGGGTGGGCAAGCAGTGGGTGGTGGTATGTGGGTGCAGAACATAAAAACATAAATGCTTTAGATCATAAAATATGTTTTAAAGTGTCGCATGTTTTTGGTTCTTTTTCAGGCATGCAGTTTTGATTCATATGTTTAATTAACCAGTTATTTTTAATAGAGTGCATTTTACAAAAAACTTCACAAAAGTTGTTTTATCACACATTTTGTGCGAACTGCTCCAGCAGACTTACTGTCTAGGGCTCCATGAAAAGTGCTCTTTAGGTCTGACTGTGGAAATACTATCAGTAATTACTATGATTACAAGGAATTTGAATGCGGCTAATCCTGGCTGGGAGAAGATCTTTATGCAGTCTACTGTCGTAACCAGGACAGGACACACACTATACCAGGCTTTTTTATCCAGATGCTGCTCAGTAAAAGACACTAGTGGTGTCTTTCTAATCTACACCTTAACCAAAGAAAATGTCCTTTGCCCTTTAAGAAAAAAGTAAAAGAAATACATATTTAAAAAAATACAGCCCATCCATAAACCTTAATAACCAGAACTGGCACAAAGGGCAGTAGGATTAAAAAAAACGTTGTGTGAAGAAATATGGGAGGACACAGAACGGCAGAGTACATGCAACTCATACATCCCACTAAAACAAAATAAAATAAAGTACGCTAGAACTCTGTCCTAGAACATAAACAGTCGCCACACCATTAAAGTTATACATGCATTGACTATACAAAAATAAGTCGAACAGACTTTATTTACAGGGTGAGCATAATTCACATGAATTTTCATGTTTCTGCAACACTTGCTTCTCTCCCTGTTCAGAAAATAGCATTATAAATTACTGCTTAAACAATTAACAGATGTACTGCAAGCACACAAAATCTTATCAGTAAATTTGCAAAAAATACAGGTGTTTTATGCTAACAAACCCATTGTGAAATCTCAAACTTACTTCAACACAAACCCCCTGAAAAATAAAAACAATTGTCTGATTCTTAACATTATTAACAAACAATTTGAGTGAAATTTGCTGTGACAAAATAAAACATTATTTTCTCATAATGACCACAGACCTAATGAATCTCCCTAGGTCATATTGAGGTCTTTCTGCAGAAACATCTGCACATGACTGTTTCAGGGACTCTAGGTGCACTCTTAAAGGACCAGCTCCATAAAAAAGCCACTACTGTGCAGACACCTTTCACCACCTGGCTATACTTATAAAGGCCAACAGTATTACTGAGTGAAATTATTTGTATGATAGCCCCTGAGTGTCTTGATGCTGAATATGACTTTACACTGTCCATGAAATCACCTCACCTCACATCACTACCTGTCCTTCTTCCTGTCTCTTACTGACACAAACCTATCTTTTATACACACCATTCCATTCTCCGTTGCTGGCTTTCACATATTTGCTACTTGTTTTACATCTGATCCCTACTGTTCTCAGTTGCGGGAAGACCTGGAGTTACTTCACGATATGCATGCATGACGTCGGTTTACTGCTACACCATAATAGTGTTTCCTGTTTTCTGCACCCCCTCTGTTGCTTTACCATCAAATGTGACAATGAATTGTGGCAACTACAACTCTATACATACTGCCAAACCTTCCCAGCAGTTTATAACACAGTAGGAATGTAGGAACGAAATGCAGCTTTCTCACTGCTTGACTGGATTTTATTTGTCATTTACAGTATATTTATTACCTTATTGGTGCTTTAGTTTCTTTGTTCACAATTCATCTGCAGCTGTTTTTTCATCTGCCCAACTTTCTTCTGCTAGTTCTTCCTTTACCCAGAAATATCACTGTTAAGCGGTTAATGCTGACACCTATATGTGTGTCTGTGTGTACAAACCATGCAGTGCACCACAGGCTTTTGGCCAAAATGGGGTCAAAAGCCTCCAACTTAATCAGAAGCAGAACATTGCTTTGTTTAGTCTCCTTTTGGTTGGTGGGGGTGTTGTAATACATGGAAACACACATTTTGTCTTTCTAGACAGTGTAACTGATGTACTCCTCACACAGGGAAGATCCATGCCTGAACTTGCTAGTCCCTGCATTTTGGGGAAAGGGAGGCTTGATAATCAGAAAGAGTTGGTAAGAACTTTTTATACTACACTTGTGTCTTTTTCTCATGTAAGATGTTATTTTTATTTGGATTCTCCAATTATCTCAATTATTATGGGCCCATTTGATCAGTGACAGATCACGTTTGTGATTATCCATCAAATGTAACAATGCTTATGATAAACCGACTTTGGGAAATCAGTGAAAATCTCTCATATTCTTTTCATGGTATGAATGTGCTGCTGAGGTAATTTCCATATATTACAGAGAATAAATGTAGAAGGCATCCTATTACCACTGATCAACCACAGCCATTAAGATAACACTGCAGGCACCATTTTAAAGAGTCTGTGGTTCTGGCGAAAAAGGATTTTCTTTCTCTGTTATAGAAATTAATAATCTAAAGTAAGTAAAATGAATAATAACACTTTTGTAGATAAGCAATTACATTAGCTACATACAGTATTTTCTAAGCAGCATATGATATGGCTGATTATCACACTAAATATGAATTGAAAATCATTTGTGAGGAAAGTGTTTATCAAAAGCATAAAGGTAAATAAAATTCAGGAACCTCTCCTTTTAGCTACTGTAGTCAGAGTGTTGTACTGAGGGCTGAAACTGGCCCCTCCCCTGGTCAAAAGTCTTCTACACTAATTTGATTCATCAACCCTCTTCTACTACTTTGACACTTGAAACAGACTGTGGTACTGGAACTTTCTTGAAGAAAACATTCTCTATTTGAACCATTTAACTGCAGAAGTTTTGAGAAAATAGAGAAATTTCATGCTCAGTGTTGGCTTTTGCTAATTACATTACAAAAGTTTATTTAACAGCAATGCCCCTGCAGTACAGGTCAGGAATACTCTAGTTTAGGAAACAAAGACCATGGTCAAAGTCAAGCTTCCACATTTTTACTACATTTGATGAGCATAAAGTATGATGGGATTAAAATTAATGTAATTGTGCTTAAATAAAGGCAACTGGGTAAACTCAAATTTTGATTAATTGACTAAAGCCAATAAGCACATGCATTCTTTTCCAAAACTGCTACATTTGACAACTAAACAAAAGTTAAATGAAAGACAAGTAGACAGACATGACTACAAGAGCCCGTCGTTCACTCCTCGGCAGACATCTTCAGCAGGTTCTCCTTATTGATTTTGAAGAGCCGCCAGCCCTCCTCGTGTGAGAGGTCAGAGGCACCTCGGCGCTTGTAGAACTCGATGGATGGCTTGTTCCACTCTGCCACAATGAAGTGCATGCTGCTGCAGCGTGTCTTCACTGCCGTCTACAGTGCACACCATATAATAATAATAATAATAATAATAACTAACCCATGAACTCTCATCATACTTCACAAGCAAGAGAAACAAATAAAGACATTACATATATTATATATGCACTCACATGACTCAGGTACTTTAGGATCTCAGACCCGATTCCATAACCTGTTGCAGGAGGGGGGATAATTAAAAATAATAATAGGATCAGGCACAATTGGGAGCAATGGCACACAAATTAGGAACAATGCACACCTCTGTAGTCTTTCATCACGTAGAAGTCTTCCAGGTACAGCAGTTTGCCAATCCAGGGGTCATATGTGAAATAGTACATGGCAAATCCTATCACAGTGTGACCTGGAAATAGGGGTTGGCAAATCAGTGTCATTCAGCTATGCAACTAGAAGTCTTGTAAACAGAATTTATTT
The DNA here is from genome assembly GCA_900497675.1 of Arapaima gigas. Classification (NCBI taxonomy): domain Eukaryota; kingdom Metazoa; phylum Chordata; class Actinopteri; order Osteoglossiformes; family Osteoglossidae; genus Arapaima; species Arapaima gigas. Next base: position 2,685,411 of record UFQX01004323.1, on the reverse strand, counting down.
TTTATAAACCTGAAAACTGAGCACTGTGACTACATGACTTTTAATTTCAAAGGGGTAAAGGGAGTCAAGTTTATTGGGGACTTGTAGAGTCCTGCCAGAGTCACAAGAAGGGAATGAGGTATTTGGGATGCTGCCCTCTACCGAGAGTCAGACAAAACAAAAGGACAAAATGATGGGGGCTGCGAAGGCAAAGATCCTGGACCAGACTCCTACCCTCAGCATCATGCTGTTCCGTGGGAACCTCAGCAATGACACAGTGGTAAAAGGGGTGCTCTCCAAAGCCATCCTCCAGCAGCTCTGTGAAAAGGAGCACAGCGGTTATATCACTGGCTGAATGAGAGAAGGAGACTCGATTCAATAGCCCTACGGGCAGAGCTGCTGCCTCACCTTTCTCCGTCAGAACAACTTGATCTTCCATTTCTTCATATTTAGCGAGTTCCTGAGAAGCAATTATACGTTAGCAGGCGGCTGTAGAGAAATGGCACGTGATATAGTGTTGTTTTTTTGTGGTAAAAATCGTACAGCTTCCGCATATACAATGAGAGCGAGAGAAAGCTGAAATGCAAAACAGCACAAAACAATTCCTTGACAGATAAGAAGCTGGACAACTTTTAAAAAGTGAAAACATGGCAGTCGAAAGGTGACTATAGCTGCTGTACAGAGGGAGCATGTAGCGCGCCGGGGGTAGTCATAAACAAGACCCCCCCTCCCCCAAAAATACTCAAGTTTTTCAGTAACGGTTTCTCCGGTTTTGCCAGATCGATGCAATAAGTTTGTATAAAAACTGTTTTTAATCCCGACCACTTTACCTTTATGAGTCGCAGTATGTCGGGCACGTCTTTGGCTTCTGCTTTGCGCAATATAAAATTGGCCATTTTCTTCTTTTGCTCTTTTTCCCTTTTCTTACGAGTCCTCGGTATGCGAAGAGAAGCAGGAGGTGTTTCTTCATTCGCTTCCAAGGAGTTTAGCCCCTCAGTCAGTGTGGGATCCTGACCCTTCGGAGAAGCGATCGCATGAAGACCCGCCGCTGCAATCAGCTGTACTGCTGCTCTATTGTTTTCTCCTCATTTTATACGCTGCACGCCTTATTTGCATATTCACCTTGGTCCGTCCAATGAAAATATAAATCCGGAAGCGACTCCTCCCCCTCAGCTGTTTACCAGAGTGCTCATTCTCGGACAAGCGTCTCAGCCCTATGCTATACTGTGTCGTATTTTACTGCAATTCTACAAATATAGACTTTTTGAAGAGGTTCATTTTATTACATGTGATGGCGCAGTCCGGACAAAGTACTGGTTTAGACTTTAGAAAGTGACATTTATGCTACAAAGCAGGCGCCCTGTAACTGTGAGATGATTGCTGAGCCGATGTGTTGAGCTTATGTGTCTCTTAGAACATATAACTAAGCATAAACCTATTTTCTGTAGTGTATAACTTGTCAGTATTTATTAGTTATTAATAGTTATTCATAATGTCAGTAACTTGTCAAGAACTTGTTAGTTAGGGATCAAAAAATTTGGGACCAAAAATATTAGTACAATATTTATCCACACAACAGTGTTTCACTGTCTCCATTCATTCTCTTATGCATATAATTCATAGGAATAAAAGCCCTTTGTGATTTGCGGTCCCAAAAGGGAGAAATGTAAGAAAAACAATTGTATTGTTCAAAATAAAAATACAGAATCAGATGAATATATTTGCTGACAGATTAACATTAGTGTTATTTACATTAGATGCGTGTCGAAGTATTTCCTACTCGCTATATTATTTATATTAAATTTAGTTATTTGGTGATTTTTAAAAAATATATTGATAAAAATAATGCTATCTAAAATTACTTGGCAGTGAAGATGAGTTCGGCTAGTATGTCAGTGTGAATGCAAGGAATGAGACATTTACAGTAATGGCAATAAAAACGAATGCATAACGGAACAAGTAAGTACTCAAAAAGGTTAAAAATTATTCATGTTTCATATGACTAATTCTTTACAGCATTTTGCAGTTTTACAGATTTCACACGAAATAAGCGTGATGTAAAAAATGAGTGCGCATTTATTCTAAACATTGAGGTAATAAAGTGACGTTAGGTGTGTCGTGAGTAGTAGCGCGAGCGCTGGGTGGAGGACCTGAGCGGTTCGTTGGTAACAGAATAGTTAGCAGTTTCATCGTCCGGCCTGTGAATAGTTAGCACCCGAAAAGATGTTGTCAAGCAGGTAACTACACAGGAGTGAGGTGTATATTTGACGTGTATTTTATATTTGTTGGTTAGGCAATGTGAGATTCCAGCTTGCTGAACGGGTTAAATGATTTGTTCGTACTACTTATCTAGGTACATTTGAGTATCCGAGGCGTGTAAAAGTGACACAGAATCATCAGGAAGTTTGCATTTGAAAATGCTTCAAAATATTTCACAAACATTTAATTACAAAAAGAGCTTAGAAACCTGAAGCGTGACATTTCTGAAAAACGCGATCCTGCTTTACTGGGTGGGGCTTCATACTTGTTGATATACTTGTGCAGTGTTCTGTGAACAATCATCTGCATTTTAGCACACGTGGAAGAACAGCATATTTAAAATAGCTCCTGTACCTAAGATTTCACTCTTTTGGACTGAGATTGATTTTGTCGTGCCTGGGATATGATGGACCCATTCCTCCAGAGTAGGGGTCACAGCCCCAGATGCTCCTGTTACCAATGGAACTACCTTGATTTTCACCTTCCATGTTCTCTCCAGTTCTTCTTAGCGTTAGAGTTACTGGGTTATAGGGTTCTATGACAAGCTGGTATTTCTCCAGCTTGTCATATTTCTTCATCCTAATGTTTCCATCAGTCAGAATTGCCACATCTGTCACCACCACTGTTTTCTCCTCTTTATCTGTTACCACTTTAACTGGTTGGTTTGCCAGTACCTGTCTGTCTGTCTGGATGTGGAAATTCCCCAGGATCTTGGCTCTGTTGTTCTCCATCACCTCCCATTTAGACGCGGAAGTGTCTAAGCCATGTTCCTTGCAGATTTTTCTGTATATGATCCTTGCCACTTCATTGTACCTCTGAGTATACACTGCGCCTGCCTGCATCTTGCACCTGCTACTAGGTGCTGGATTGTCTCAGGGGCTTCTTTGTACAGTCTGGACTTGGGGTCTTGTTTGATATGGCACATTTCTGTTTTGATTGGCCTGGTGCTGAGTGCTTGTTGTTTTGATGCCAGGATTAGTGTATCTGTACTGTCCTTATCCTCCTTTTTTCAGCCACTGGTAGGATCTCCTCATGTTGGCCACCTCTGCTTTCTCTCAGTAGTACATTCCACAGAGGAACTTATCCTGCCATGGCACCTCCTATGATTCCTTACTGTCCACATCCCCTGTCTGCTTCAGAATTTCCCCTAGCAACTCATCTTTAGGGGACATTGCTTGAATGTGCTTATGGATGTTCCATATCTCATTCAAGAGAATATTTATCACACTTTCCAGGTCCCTTCCCCCTTACTTCCAGCAGGTGTACAGTTTCTGGGTATTGCATTTTGGATGGAAGGCTTCATGTATTGTAAGGAGCTTTCGTGTCTTGATGTCTGCAACTTCCATTTACTCTCTTGGCCAACTATGGCCCCTGAGTATTTGATAACTGTCAGGCTATATGTGTTGATGGCTCTGATGTTTTTCTTCCCATTCAGCTGGCTCTTTAGGACCTGTCTTATACTGTGGAGGCATGTGGATGTTGCTATCTTCTTAGTATCTGCCTCATGGTTCCTGTTTGATTGGTTGATTCTCAAGTACTTTTAGTTTTCCTAAATGTCTGTTATGTGGCCTTGTGGTAGTTCAGCTCCCTCTGTCTTTATCACTTTCCCTCTTTTTACTGTCATCCTACTGCACTTTGGTAATCCAAATGACATCCTAATATCCTCACTATAGATCCTGGTCAGGTGGATCAGGGGAATCAAACTTGGTGCACAGCTTGACACCATCTATGTACAGGAGGTGGCTGATGGTAGGTCCATTCTTGAATCTTTATACGTAATCACTGTTAGTGATGATCTGGCTGAGAGGGTTCAGGCCTATGCAGAACAGCAGTGAGGATGTTGCATCTCTTTGGTATGCACCATACTTTATGGTCAACTGGGTAATCATCGGCGCATATATATATATATAAAATACACACACACGCACTCAGTTTCCTGTCAAACCCCACTGCTGTCACCCACCATACAGAGCTGTCATGACAGTTGCATTGATTCATTTTTCAGATGCTTTTTTGAGGGACATAAAACTCAGAGTAAGCTATTAGTGGACTTCACCAATAGTCAGAGGGACAGATAAATACACATGATTCTCAGTACAGTCACAGGGTCCAATCCCACCATGTGGCAAATGGTTACTGGGACAAGAGGACACACTCTTAGAAGTTCTGGTTTTGTTTGTTATTCTGGACCTTGTAGGTTGGGGAAGTTACTGTGGAAAAGTGGATAAAGATAGTGAGTTGGTTCTCTCTCTTGCTGAAGAGAAAGTCAATTTTTGTGGACAGAAGGGATTTAAGCAGGGTCACATGAGAATAAAGTGTTTTTAGGCTGTAACAAGGCATACGTGTTAGGGCTGCCATGGTATCAAGACCATAGTTAGCAGTTTCATCGTCCGGCCTGTGAATAGTTAGCACCCGAAAAGATGTTGTCAAGCAGGTAACTACACAGGAGTGAGGTGTATATTTGACGTGTATTTTATATTTGTTGGTTAGGCAATGTGAGATTCCAGCTTGCTGAACGGGTTAAATGATTTGTTCGTACTACTTATCTAGGTACATTTGAGTATCCGAGGCGTGTAAAAGTGACACAGAATCATCAGGAAGTTTGCATTTGAAAATGCTTCAAAATATTTCACAAACATTTAATTACAAAAAGAGCTTAGAAACCTGAAGCGTGACATTTCTGAAAAACGCGATCCTGCTTTACTGGGTGGGGCTTCATACTTGTTGATATACTTGTGCAGTGTTCTGTGAACAATCATCTGCATTTTAGCACACGTGGAAGAACAGCATATTCTGTTTTTAGGCTGTAACATGCATATGTGTTAGGGCTGCCATGGTATCCAAAAGTCGTGTCTGTATATGGGTGTGTGTGGTATTACATATGTGTGATGGTTGTGTTAATCCTCTGAGGTGTGGTCAGATTTTCACTTCACTGTTGAAGAATTTTATCCCCATTCTTCTCTGCAGATCTGCCTTAATTCTTTTTGGTAGGTTTTGAGCATCAGCTACTCATTTCAGGTCCTGCCACAGCATCTGCATTGGGTTCAAGTCAGGGCATTGACTAGGACACTCCAAAGCTTTAATTTTGTTTCTGGTGAGCAATTCAGATGTAGACTTGCTTTTTTCACAGCACTTTATGTGTGTGTTTGGTCTCTCCCATGTGGCACACACAATTTTCGCTGGTGCACCATACAGATGTAGCTGTGTATTGAATTGATGAGGAGCCCCTGGCTGCTCCGTGACAGGACAGACTTCTCAAGTAATAAACCAACTCTGTACCAATAAAATTCGTAAGTCAGGGCAACCACTGGATATCAAAATATATGTTCTGAATATAGTTTTCAGTTACTCCTGGGACAGTGTTCTCTTCAGTGCCACCTCAGCTGAGATTCTTTGTTCTGTTGTGCTCTTACAGATTTCAGGTATTGAGAGCAGCTGCCTCTTTCAGTACCAAGGCTGCTTCCCTGGCACCCACATCCTCCCAAGGCAGGGCTCCTGATATGGCAGAAGGTAAATGCAGCACAGTGGTGCAACTGACAATGTGCCTGGATGTGAGATTGATCCTGTTTAGTTTGTGTGGTGTTTGCATTTTTTTCCCATGATTTTCCTTTAGTTGCTTTGATTTCCTCCTACGGTTCAAATATATTTTTTTCAGAGGAACTGGCAACCCTAAAAATTTTGTGTGTGTGTGTATTTTTATTCTTCAGTGTTTATGTAAATCACTTAGGATAAAGTCTGAACTCCTACCTTTTCACATGCCATATTGTGTGTCACTGTTCACTCAGTGCCATAATTTCCATATTGCTATTATAAATTTTCAGTCAAATCTCTGCTTCCATTACCTTGTTTTGTGTCCTTACAGGAAACCCAGAGTTACTTGTGAGCAATGGTGTGTTGGTAAACACATAATCCTGATTGTTTTGTTTAATCTTTACTTTGATACATAACCAGGAGATAGTGAATGAGCTTTTCCTTTGGCTGACTGGTTGTGCAATGCTTCACTAACACTATGCTGCTGTGTTATTAATACTAGGTCATATCTTTTATATAAACTGACTGTTGGTACTTAGTGTCATTGGCATTGAGCTGATAAATTGTGATATTGTTTGTTAACTCACAAGAGAGCTCAGTAATGCATATTAAAAAGTGCTTCTATTGGGAAACCTGCTCAAAACCCTTGGCAGTTCTGCTAACTCACTTCTTGCACTGGTTGGATTGAGGGCCCTCTGCTTGTAAAGATGCTGAGATACCACATAGTCTTCAGGGTGTAAGAAAGCTGTCAATAGGAGCAGTTCAGTTAAACAGCTTTTATAGAAAATTGGTATTTGCTTCTCAGTTATTACAGTGAATTTCAAATATTTTTTCCCAAAAAGTTAGCCTGATTTTTCCCTGTGGCTAAAACTTAAGACCATGCAAGAAGTGAATAGATACATTGGCAGGACAAGTTCTTTTGGGGTCTCCTCCTGGTGAGGGAATGGTCTTGATTTTCAGTCCTGTGGCTTGATGTCTTTAATGTCTGACTATGCATCATATTATCCTCTGTTAGTCCACTTGGTGCTTGCCTTAGTTTGGGGTCAAGGAGAGGTTCCATTTGAGACTGATTCCTGTGTGTTTGTTCTCCAGTCAGAAACCGTTTGAGGGAGATTGTTGGAGCATCTACCAACTGGAGGTATAGCAGTGTCTTCTAATCCAACTTAGAATTTTGCTGTGTGGAAATTTTCAATTTTGTTTCTCTAATATTTGAATGAATACCTTATTTTACAAAACTTGATAAAAATTTGATTATATGTGTTTTATTTTGAAAAGTTAGCATAGTTAATTTATAGTATGGACTTAATTCTGCCGCAGAATGACCCAAAGTGTACAACCTTCATTCAGTTTCTAGCAGTTACAGCAGTGATCTTCCCTCACTTACTGTACAGGTTCAGCACTTCATTATCTACCACTTTTGCCTTGTCAGTACACAGTTTTAGCCTTGTATTGTCTGTTGCAGAGCTGCAGCCTTCCCTCATCTACTGCATAATCTCATCATGACAAAAGCCATTATGTGTTCCCAGGGACCATCAGCAGATGATGGCAGAGCGAGCATCGCTAAGTTCCCTGCTGTCCAGCAGCCAGGAAGAGCTGCCTGTGCGTAGCATGAAGGACAGTAAAATTGAGGCACATTTGCCGCTGGGGACTCAGCCATCCCTGAGGGAGAAGTACCTCACCTTCCACAACACTGTCAGGTGCTCTGCTGCACCCCCCCCCCGCATATTCACACACCCTGATCTTGGGAATGGTACTAGAAGTTATGTCAGTCACCCCTACCTTGTCAAAGAGCAACTAGCCTTTCCCCTGACTTTGCTGTAACGTCAAATTTTCTATTTGCACTAGATAGAAACTTTGTTCACTAAGCTCCCCTTCCGTGATGACTGTTTCTTCACAGGTTTGGCCGAATCCTAGAAGACCTGGACAGCTTGGCAGGTACCGTAGCCATTTCTTTAAGGGGTTAAAGTTTATTATATGTGAATAGAGAACACTGTGTATCTCTGGTGATGGTTCAAACTAAACCCTAGTCCACTTCTCTTCCACAGTGTTGATTTGTTACTCTCACACAAGGGACAAGGCACTGAAAAGGTCCCCGCTGTCAATTGTCACTGCCCTTGTGGACAAGATTGGTAATGCACAGCAGTAGAAAGCTCTTGCTTAAGTTGTCCTTTTTATCCCTGTTAACTGTTGTAGATTGGAGTTTATACGAATCACATCATGTTGACAAATGGAGCTGTAGTTTTATTGTCTCCAGTTTTTTTGGTTTACAGATATGAGGAAGAACATCATTTATCCAGACTGCGATATAAAGTTTACAGGTCATGTAACATGGGTTGGAAAAACCTCGATTGAAGCCAAGATGCACATGTTTCAGGTATTTTATCATTCACAAAGCTGCATGAAAAGCTAGAATTCATGTCAAGGTGTGACAGTCAGAACCATCTCATTCTCAATCCAGTTCCACGATGGGGCCTATAGTCCTGTATTGGACGCAACGTTTGTCATGGTTGCACGGGATCCTGAAAATAAGAGGTACAGTAGAGTTTTTGAATTGAGAGGAATTGTAATGGCTTGATGGAATTCGGTAAAGAGATGAACATCTTGCCTGGTGTCTGTCCTCAGGGCTGCATATGTCAACCCATTGAAGCCAGAAGGTCCAGAAGAAGAAAAGCTTTTTCAGGAAGGAGAAGGTACTATTAGACTAATGACTCCACTGATCCCAGAAACTGTTCAGTTGTACTCGCAATGTCACCAGCAGGTCGAGCACATGGTTGTACTTGTGGTTTTGCTTCTTCCTTAGTAAATAAGAAGCGGCGCGTAGAGCTGAGTACAGCTTCGCTGCTGAAGGTGGCACCCACTGATGAGGAGAGGAAGCTCATCCACACCATCTTTCTCAACACCCTGGACTCCAAGTGAGAATTACAATTCACTGTCACCCATACACTCATTCTCAATTGGAGGGAGGGGGGGTTGTTTACACTGCAGTCTGCATATATTTTCCATATACAGTATATCTTGTAGTATATATACATAGCCCCTTGGGTCAGCTCTGTCAATGAGTATCTCTGTATACAAATAGATTTGTTTTTCTTTAGGCAGACATTGTTTGAAATGCTGCATATTATTTTATGAAATAGGTTTGCAGTAAACATCGCACAACTATTTGACCCATTCCAGTGTTCAGTTGCCAGTTACATAACTGCAGCTCAGCTTATATCTGAGTTCAACAGGCGCTGACTCATTTCTGGTAGATCGTCCTAATTTGAGCTGCTGCTGCTGGCTGCCTTTCACAGGACAGTGAGCTTCCGGAGCCGAGTCCTGCCCGTTAATTCTGTGTGGATGGAGGATGCAAAGGTGAAAGGCCTGCAGATATGTCACCCACAGGTGAAGTATCAACTTGAAAGTGTCTGATAGATGTATAAAAGGTCTACTGGGGACCTGGACAACTGCAGGTTTGATTGAGGACACATCATAGTTGGGCCCTTACTGTATTGTCATGTTACAGGAGAGAAACATCTTTAATCGAATCTTTGGAGGGTTCTTGATGAGGAAGGCCTACGAGTTGGGCTGGGCTAATGCCTGCTCCTATGGGTGAGATGCAGTGGTAGCACAAGTTCTGGCACAGCTGTATACCTGTCTTATACATTCTTACAGTTTCTGTCTGCTAGCTGTACACTCAGATCACTGCTGGTGTTGTGTTTGTAGATGTACAACTTATGAACAAATACATGGGCTACATGCAGCAGAACCCAGCTGGTCCCATTGCTAGTCTAAATTGTTTCATTTTTATGTGGATGAATACCTATGTGCTCTGTCTTAACTGGCCAAGTTGCTACAGAAGGGTATTGGATCATGAATAGCCTAAATAGCTTAAATTCAGCTGCATGGTGTGGATGAAATGAAGCATGTGCAACTGACTTGGAAACGTATTGTTTCTGTGATAGTGGCTGTCGACCAAATCTGGTCGCTGTGGACGATATCCTGTTTCAGAAGCCTGTGGAGATTGGCTCACTGCTGCTCCTCTCCTCACAGGTGAGAGAGATGGGGAACTGATCTCTGTAACACTACTGCACCAAGTACTGAACCAGTAACTGAGTTTGTTTGACTGCAGTCTGTGTTCTGGTATTACAGGTGTGCTACACAGAGGACAAGTACATCCAGGTCAGAGTTCACAGTGAAGTATTAGATCCGCTTACAAGACAGCACAACACCACCAACGTGTTTCACTTTACCTTCAGTTCCCCAGAGGAAGTGCCTGCTGTTGTACCCAAGACCTATGGAGGTTAGATTGAACTTTAGTTTCGTTCACAGGTCTTGTTCCCTTGTGTAGCTATAAAGGAATGTGGTAAAGTGACTTGATGTATATTCACATCATTTTCACATTTGTGTTTCTACAGAATCAATGCTGTACCTGGATGGAAAGAGACACCTGGATGTGACCATCAAGGGCCACTGATCACTTGAGTGTCTCCAGTGGGAGGGAGCTTCCCGCCAAAGGCTTAAAATGCCCTTTCCCCTACAATATATAAATGCATGATAACATTTTCATTATTTAAAAGACTTTTGTCCATTTGCATCCTGTGGTCTTAGTCGCACTCAGTCTGAAGAAAAGCAAAAACAGAAGGAATGTTATGTTTTACCAGTAGAACAGAAGTTGGTACTTGGGTCTCGATTGCAATTATCAGTGTAAATGGTTAAATCTCCAACCTTATTTTGCTCACGTGCTAAGGTTACAGACTAGTTTTACTACAGAACACGTTTCTGAGCACTGTGTTGGTCTACAGTAGCTGTAGACTGAATAGCCCAGTTTGTTGAACTGTTGCAGTGATGTTCTGGGTTTTTCTTTTTAAACTGCACAGTTCAGCAATGGAGCCATCACTTGCGGGCCTGCTGTAATCTGAGGGTTACAGCTGTATGCTTAATGTTTAACTGTCTGGAAATGAACCCCCCCAAGATAAGTTTTTTTTAAAGTCGTGCTAAATTTTGCTTGCGTATTTTATCAGTTCTTCTCCATGAACTTTAACTTGTATTTGTTATATTGGTATGTTGCTTTCCTGCTGTAACAGCATAAACTAAACAGAAAAGATATTTCCTGTGTCCAATATAACCATAGAGTAAGAGCAGGTGGCTGTGAAAGAGTCATAGTACTGCTTCCCAGTTGAGGGTGTAACACGCACACAGACATGACACAGCAGGTCTGTGGTGTTAAGAAATGTTTTATTTTTTCCACTGGACGGGTAAACAAATAAGAAGACATGTGCACAGGTGGACTTTCAGGACATGGTTTAGTTGAGTTTATCAAAATACTTGAGCTTGCCTGATGGATCAGGGATTATCTGGAGGGAGAAAATTACATGTTATTCACTACGGCCAATATACATATAGTCTGAAAATCAAAAATAATTAGTTATACACCCCCCCCTTGCTGGATTTGACCTAAAACTGATTGGCTGTTTTACATGGCCAGTGGCTGTGGAGGATACTACTCACAACTCCTGCCTTGGCCACCAAGCCTTCATGGCTTTCTTGGGGTTAATCTAATTGAGCCAAGACAGGAGGAACAGAGTTTAAGCACCTGTCCATAAACTCAATCGTGCTTTTTGGTAAAATGGTAACACACCAATGCAGTCTAGCTTTCAATTGACCTACATCATCAACTAATGGTCTCTGTCCCTACCCATGTCCATTCTGTTTGGGGTCACTGGGACAAGTACTGCTAAAATGTCAGTCCTGATGTAAGAGTGGCTTGGCTTGAGCAGACTGACTGACCAACAGCAAAAGGCCATTGCATCAAACAGAGGTAATAACTCACCGTGTCACTGCCTGGCTTCCAGCCAGCTGGGCACACTGCAATGGGAGAAACCAGCATAGTTAGTCAGCACAGTTAGTTAACACACTCACACTAGTCTCCATCATGACAAGAGAAACACAGTGTACATCTCCCTGGAGCACAACACCTACCCTCCCCATGTTTGTCTGTGTATTGGAAGGCCTGCACCAGTCGCAGCGTCTCGTCTACAGACCGACCCACTGGAAGGTCATTCATGGTGATCTGTCGCAGTACACCTTTGTCATCAATGATGAAGAGGCCCCTGAGGATGAGCAGAATGATGCCCAAAAGGTCAGAAAGCAAACTTTTTAAAGGAGTGTAAATGTCTAAATGTAGACACTGTTTTGGACTTTGTAGCTTATAAAGGTCACAGCTCTTAAGTTCAGTACTGAAGGGAAAGTTTGTGAATGTAAATAAATTTTAGCCAGTAAAAATTAAACAAGTGCTCAGCTGTAATACACACACACACACACGTGCAGTCCACGCCTTCTATTCCTGAGTACATTTAGTGGAAGTACCCCTGTGGTTTTTCCCCAATGTACTGCATCTGAAGTTGTCAGCCTTTAGTCTTTTGGATGTCAAGTTGTCATCTCTAAGTAATCTACATTTATTTGTGGTGCAAACACTGCAAAACACCTTCCCCCCCAGTGATACAGCACTATAATCTTACTGAGGTAAACTGGACTAATACTTTGCTCAAGGGTGCTAGAACACTGAGCAGAGGAGAAGTCCAACCAACATGCTTCAGGCCCTAGGCCCTTTACTGCTACACTACTTACTGCTGCATTTCAGTCCAGATATATTGTGATGCATTGCAACCTCACTGGTCCTACTGAAAACCAAACTGTTACTCATATGGTTAGTCAAATGACCAGTGCACTACAGGGCTTCAGTTCTCTACCTGAGTGTGTGACCCTGGTCCTCCAGGAAGACTCCGTAGTCCTTGGCAATCTGGTGAGTGAGATCCGACAGCAAGGGGATTTTCAGTGGCCCCAGTCCACCCTGTTTTCTTGGTGTGTTGATCCTGGCATCATGAAAACATGTTAAACTCCTACAGTGCTAGAGCAGCATCACAGAGCTCAGTAGCAACCAGGGGCAGTAACAGTGTCTTACACTGACTGGCAACAAGCAGCATCTGCATTTGACAGCATAGGTTTTTACCATGCCAGATGGGTAAACTGAGAGTCCACAGAGCAGGCAACGACTTCAGCATTTATATCACGGAACTCCTGTATGCGGTCACTGAATGCGATGATCTCTGTAGGACACACAAATGTGCTGCAAGAGAGCCAACACAGACAAGTCACATGCATTCATCCAAAGCTGTTTACTCAGCTTTCAGTTGAACCCCATGGGAGGATCGGTACTCACAAGTCGAGTGGGTAAAAGAAGAACACCAGGTATTTTCCTCGATAGTCTGTCAGTTTGAGCTCCTTGAACTCGCCGTTGATGACAGCAGTGCCCTCCCAGTGCGGGGCAGCCTTCGAAACTGTGGAGAAACGTGAGTCAGAGCATCACCAAATGATGTGTCCAGTACTGCTGTCTGGCCGATGGAATGATCCTGGGTCAAATCCCAGCTCATGCAATCTACTTTGTTTGAATTTCTAAAGTAAAAATTACCAAGCTATATGGGTAAATTAACAAACTGAAGAACCTGTAAACGGTATGAATTTGAACAGCACTGAAAGTGGGCTGTGCCCAGTGGCTACCAGCACGTTTTCTTGTGTGGCGACATTTCCCATCATCTCCCGGTGCTCTTTTGTCCCCCTGACTGAACAGATTTGCCCAGCAAAACACTGTAACTGTACTACAGCTACATCTCATTACCCTTAATGCACTAAGTTACACTGCATGTCGGCTCATGCCACTTTCCTAATGTTCTTCTATGACATATGTCCCCTTTGTTAATGAAATAAATTATTTGTATCAGCAAGGTCTAATAGTATCTCTTACTTGATGCAGAAATTCAATGTTTAATAGTTAACAGTTTTCCGCGCTCACTCTTGGCTTTGCTCAGGTGGAGGGAGTGATCGGCGCCGGGCAAACGGAAAGCCTCCCCCGGGTACACGTGGCCCCCCGCGTATTTGTAGCACTCCTGCTCCTTCCCGAGACCCTCGTGCACGGCGGCCGCGACCTGCAGCAGCAGAAAGGCGGCGAACACAGCACTGGTCCCAGCGGGCAGCATCCTGTAGCTACGGCTGTGCTCCATCCTTCTGGCCTGTCGCGCTACGCACGTAGCACTGGGAGGGAGGACTTCACACGGGAGCGCGCACTGCAGGCGGTGTCGGCTCCGCTTAAAGACACAGGGACCCGACAGTCACCACTGAAACACTGCACGTGTGATCCACAGTAACGTATTTAATCGGTCGTGTCACGTCTTACACGGAAATCCGTTAAAATGAACAAAAATATGACACGTCAATGTTTTATTTAATAAATGACTTTTTTACATTTCTATCTGAATATATACAAAATACGTTTTGAGTCGTTTCCACATATGTACAGCTATGTAAAAGCACATTTAAACATGCATTTTCTTTTGATTGGATGTTTGCTGTACTGTTTTCTGCTTTGTGTTTTTATTGTGCTTATCGTCATATTTTGAATAACTGTTTTGTGTAGGCACAAATGTAGGTGTAAATAGAGCGTTTCACTATTTGTGTGATATTAAAGTGAAAACCCTGCACAGATGTGAGAACATAGTTATTGGGTAGTCATAGCTCTGACCGGTAACTGGTTAAGTAATAAGCCGAGGTACACACAGTTGGCCAACTCTGCGCAACATGCTGTCGGCCACTTCCGCGCGCTTTATTTTGCAGGAGGGAGAGACACGTACACCATATGACCGGGTTATCAACTCTTTGTATTTTATCGTTGGCCTTCGCGTTGGTCATCAGCTCAAGACCATCTGACCGGCGCTTTGTCCGCTGTCCCCGGCGCCCTGTATTGTCAAGCTGTGTTGTCATGCAAAATATGTTCGCCATGATCTCTACCCTGCTCAGAGGTGCTCTTGGTAAAAAAGTACGTACAATGTCCTTGTGCTGTGACCGTCCGGTTGGCAGGTTTGGCCACACGCCGTCACCAATCCTGGTTACAGTTGGATAAGAATCAGTGTTGAGCATCAGAGGGGGATCGCTGTTGGTCGGGATGTGAACCTGTTTAGTCAGCAGCCTATGAATACTACACATTAATTACTAACTGTGAAATGTATTGTTTTTGTGTTTAGCGGTCGTGAGATAACGCAGGTATGGTTTAGATGTTTCAACGAAGAGGTGAAAGTCTCGTGGTTACACAATGAAGCCGGTGGAATGTGCTTAGTCATCAGTAAAAAGCATATTGGCGGTGTAGAAAATATTGCTTTGTAACTTTGCAGGTTGACTTTGTACATTTAGATCACAAACACCCCCTTCTCCTCCTGTTTAAAGACCCACGACCTGCGCATGCTCACAACCCCCATAAACAGACTGCAGCAATTAAAACAAAATGGACAAATATCCAGATCCTGTGGAGGAATGTCCTCTGCAGCACAATGGCGACCTGTTTATTCATGCAGGCAGAAATGTGTGTGGCTGGGGGATCCCTACAGCCAAGGGGCCCCTCACCAAGGAACCCCATTTTGGAGATGATCTGCTGGCTGTCTCCTTCTGCTGCTGATTCTGACCATCCGTTTGTGCCCAGGTCATGCTCTTGTGTTAATAACCTTGTATCTGCTGGCCATTTCTCTGTCCCTCTCCTTCAAACTTTCTTGTGTTTCTCTTGTCATGTGATGCTGGCTGTGGAGCACAGGCTGCTTCAGAGGTAAGTGGTGTGTGAGACCATGCTGCAGTCTGAGCCAGCACTAGCTGACATGTGCTGCAGTGCGATCGTGTTTCTCCGGTAACCAAACATACTTGAAAAGAAACTCCCTGTGACCCAATCAAAACGATGTGCACTGGTTATCAGCACACACACCTGGAGGCCTTGCTGATTCTTAACTGAGCCATTACAAAGTAAAGAATAAACTTTTCAGTACCATTTTGTATGGCTACATACTGTATCTTACAAAACCAATTCTATGACTCATGACTACAGTATCCTCTAAGAGTCTTTGTTGCAAGCTGAATAATATAAGCACAATATTACCCGACAACCTGAATGGCCTGTCAGCATTCACAAAAGATTATACAGCTGGCCCTCCAGTTATGAACTTTCAAGTAACTATTGTAAGACTTTTTTCCCCCCATATTTAATTAGCATTTATTTTTCATAAATAAGCATGCCAATTCAAATGGTAGGCCAAAGCTTTGTGTAAGGAATCAAGACTCATTTGTTGTTGAACACCCTTATACAACAGGTATATAAGGGAGTATGAAATGAAGATCCTCTGGTCCACGGTGCACAGAACAGGGGCAAGAAGTTAAGAGAATGACAAAAATTTAAAGAACGATAATAAAAATATAATACAATATAGATACATTAAGGTAAAAAGTACAGTAATGAGACTTCATCTGTGAGGAATACATAATTAAATACAAAATGGACACTTACGTACACTTACGTGTACATACATGCACGTATACAGTACATGTGTACACACACGTGCATAAGCATAGCAAAAACATACAATGGCACACAGAAGTTTTGGGTGGCAGTAGTTATAGGCAGAGGAGTTGGACACTGGTGGTGAAGATAATGGAGAATGAGATGACAGAATTCAGCAGCCTAACAGCCTGTGGTAGGAAGCTGTTCCTAAGCCTGCTGGTTTTTGACATCAGGCAAAAACCGTCTCCCAGATGGCAGCGTCAAGAACAGAAAACAGATTTGATTAGTTGACAGATGGCTATCCCAAATAGTAAGTGCTGCCTTAAGTTATACAACACCATGCTGTTGCTCTTTATTGTGCTTTCTTATTGACATGTCATAAATACTGGTGCCGGGACTCAGATCATGCAGGCATGTGAGTTAGGGTTGAGTGTACTGGCTTACCACAGGGGTTGCCAGCCTGGTCTCTTTGAGGTGCTCGGTGATAGAGAGTAAAAAGTCCACTGTTGCCCCCCCCAGGCTGCAGAGCTTGTTAAGTTGTTTATATTTACATTTATTCATTTAGCAGATGCTTTTCTCCAACATGAAAAATGACTCATAGAATAAACAGTCATTTTTATCAATAGACAGAGCAATACAGATATACACACAAGATTATCAAAGTACCACAGTGCACATTAACCAGTTGCTCCATATAGAATTTATGAGAAGCCATTGGCTGCTCTGTCACTTTTAGCCATACTGAGTCAGACTACATCTAAGACTCAGCTGATTGTCTGCTGACAACTGTTTTTTGTTGATAGACCACGTAACCACCTGAGTATTGCACTATGTGTGTAGTTCTAATATCTCATTCCCTGTCCAGCCTTTTAGCTACAGACCGGCTGTCAGTATACTGAGTTTAAATTTCCTTCACATTTAATTTTCCCTTGGTAAATTCCAACCTATGAAGGGTCAGGTTGTGAAACTTCTTGGCTTTATGGGCTTTTCTTTCCTCAGTCATCCCCACAGAGAGCTATAATTCAGCTGCTGAAGGCCATGTGGGAATATGCTGATATAACCTCACCCAGAGACCCAGTTCTGCTGCTTAACAGGCCTCCACTGCCAGTCAGTATTTTTCCTTCCCTTCCCTATTAATACTGACTGGGCCTCCTCAGAGGTACTATCCACAGATCCCTGCACTGTCCTTTAGGCCAGGGCTTCTTCCCATGTCCTGTAACTTCCCCACTTCCTCAGTCTTCAGCCTGAGTGTTGAACAGAGCAATGTTCTAGCTGTTGTACTCTGCCTGTCACCAGCATGTTTGTGTTGGTTATCTCCCAGGGATGCTGTTCACCACTTCTCCAGAGTCTCCCTCATGGTAGACCACAATGTGTGTGCAAGAACAGCAGCAGTGTGGGGCATGTGTGGAGGAACTGGAGCTATAACTTTATTGCGTGACTCTTTTTAGCAAGAAACATGAATATCTCAGTTCTTGACTACGGAGTGTCTGATGCTGTGTTGATAAAGTGTTTTGTTAGTTAACTGTGTATTTATAACTCCTTGGCGTCTTTTGTTCTTCCTCAGGGAGTCAAGATGTCAGTACGCACCTATGCTGACTTCAATCCTCAGGCTTCCTTTGACATCAAGGTGGGTCCCTGTCACTGTCAGTGTGTGTGCACGTGTCCTGATGACACCCTAGAACACACAGATGGGTCAAAGATGACCCAGCCATGAACAGCCTATAATAGTGTAACAGGGTAGTTTTACAAAATTATTGCAAAACATTATTATTAATAATGATGCCATAAATCCCCCTCAAAATTATTTCCTTTAATTTTTTCAATTGAAGTTTTTAGCTCTTAAGAAAAATAAATACGTAATTGAGGGGGAACTGGAACATGGAGAGTGAACTATAACACTAATGGTGAATTGTTACTGGCCAGTGGCTAAATCTCTTCACTGACCTGAGTGGTCCTTGTGCCATTTGTTTCTGCAAAAGAAGTGTGACCTGCATCGTCTGGAGGAAGGACCTCCTCAACAGGCGCTTCTGACTCGGGAGGAGGGCCTCAAGTACTACCGCACAATGCAGACCATGAGGCGCATGGAGCTGAAAGCAGATCAGCTCTACAAGCAGAAGATTATCCGGGGCTTCTGCCACCTGTATGATGGCCAGGTAAAAAAATGCTTCATCTTAAAAACACACACGCTATTTTAGTAACGCAGTGAGGTACATATGCAATGAAACAATCATATAGCACCATTTAAGCATGACCTGACATAAAAATGGGAAAAAACAATAAATACCTGTGAACAGTCAAGGGAAGTGAGAAATGTACACAGAAACATACAGTTCCATGCTGAAACATGGCTACTCAGTTGCTACAGGATCACGTAAAACCACATTGCTTTGCAATGCTGCTTTGCCTGTGACACTTTCTTATGTGACAGGAAGCTTGTGCTGTGGGGATCGAGGCAGGGATCAATCCCACTGATCACCTGATCACGGCATACCGGGCCCATGGCTACACCTTCACCAGAGGTGTGACCGTCAAGGAGATTTTAGCTGAGCTCACAGGTATGTGTTTGTACATGTTGGGCTTGACAGTGTGTTAATAGATTTTTTTAAGTTCTAGAGTGTTTGTCTGGTTGTGACCAAAGGTCAAAGCCTGTTTTCTCTTTCTCTCGTTCACAGGGAGGAGGGGAGGCGTGGTGAAAGGAAAGGGTGGCTCCATGCACATGTATGCAAAGAACTTCTATGGTGGCAATGGCATTGTGGGAGCTCAGGTACCATCACAGCCTCCCAAAGTTGCTGTGTCTTCAAGGTTTGGTTGTATTCTCTTTGTATATGTACATTTCCATGTGCTTTCAGCTCATACTGGTATTTCCCAGGTGCCACTGGGAGCAGGCATAGCTCTGGCATGCCAGTACCTGGGAAACAATGAGGTGTGTGTCACACTGTATGGAGATGGAGCTGCAAACCAGGTAAGTGTACTTCCTCCTTCTGAGACAGAGATGAAGCCTTTTGGTCACAGATCCAGTTGTGCAACTGCAGATGTTTTCTAATCCTGAGCCTTCTGGCCTGTTTATCTCGTTTAGGGCCAGATCTTTGAGTCCTTCAACATGGCATCTCTGTGGAAACTGCCCTGCATCTTCATCTGCGAGAACAACAAGTATGGCATGGGCACATCTGTGGAGCGTGCTTCTGCCAGCACTGACTACTACAAGAGGGGTGATTTCATCCCTGGTCTCAGGGTAGGAGGAACTGTCCAGCTGCTCCCATGTGTGCTCAGTGTTATCGTAATTAGATTGATGCACTTTACATATGTGAGTGCTTTGCTTGTTTGCAAACACTCACATTCATCCTGTGATGTGTCCTTGACCCCCTTCAGGTAGACGGCATGGATGTATTGTGTGTGAGAGAAGCCACAAAGTTTGCTGCAGACCACTGCCGAGCTGGGAAAGTAAGTTTTTTTTGTTTGGATTCTGATTGGTCATTCACTAGAGAGCCCCCTTGGGGTAGGAGAGTGGAGGAGCCATGAAGTTGTAGTGAAAGTGAGGTTCAGGAGCCATCAGGAGCCTGTAACCCTTTTCCTAATAATTTGCCTCAGGGACCGATTCTAATGGAACTACAAACCTACCGTTACCATGGACACAGCATGAGTGATCCTGGGGTCAGGTGAGAATGGCCTTTGTCCTTGGCCACCTCTGTCAAAGAGAGTGATCCATAACCCCATGGCCCCAGTCTACTAGTACCTTGAGCCATATGCCCTGTTTGTTACCTTCCTTCTGCAACCCCTCCCCTTAATTGTATACCCCCTCCCAATCAGTCACCTTAGTTACCACGACTCTGTCTCTTTAGCATTTCACGTCTTCTCTTCTCTGCAGCTATCGGACACGTGAGGAAATCCAGGAAGTTCGCAGTAAGAGCGACCCCATTTCAATGCTGAAAGAACACATACTGAGCAGCAGCATGGCAAGCGTGGACGAGCTTAAGGTGAGGCAAACCTGAACCTACATCTAGGAGCAAACAGATACCTGTATGTACAGCTGTCCAGCTGTTGATCAGGGTGAACAGAGCCAAACTGTAGGTTTAGATAAGTTCACTCTGTCTCGTGTGCTCAGGATATTGATGTGGATGTGCGGAAGGAGATTGAGGATGCAGCCCAGTTTGCCACCACAGACCCAGAACCGCCCCTGGAGGAGCTCTGCAACCACATATTCCATAATGAAGCCCCGCTAGTGGTCCGTGGCACTAACCCCTGGAGCAAGCTCAAGTCTGTCAGCTAGCCTATGGGATGGTGGAAAGTCAAGATGCACACTCCTCAAGTAGTACCCCCAACATGGCAGTTTCCATGCTGCCAGTAGTGCCTGTGTGTAACACAAGAAGTTGTTAGATGGCTCATGAACCTCAGTCCCCTTTAATGTAATATTTACTATTAGTGTTAATGCAGTTTAACATTCCAGTGTTCCCTGCTCTTAACTGACACAAGATACTTGTCAGAAAGTAAAGTGGAAAGTATTTAATGTAAATAAGATGAGATTTTGGTTGTGTTTTATTACCAACCTTAAGCACATGTAGTTTTAATTTCTTTAGCTCACTATTCTGCGTGTGTTTGCCCAGTTACTTGGAGAACAAAGCCGTCACACGATCAGTAGGAATTAGTCCGTTTCTCCCTGCTGCTTTTATACTTTCTGTCCACACACATGGTTCACTAACCAGCATTAGTAAAAGAGCAAGCTCACATAAAGCACCCGCTTACCAGTCATTAATAATTGGGCATAAAAATCAGTGTAAATCCACTGGTGGCTGCCAGGATAAATTGTAACTGTAATCTTTATCTTTGTCTTGTACTTCACACTGATGCCGTTCCTTATTACAGTTTATAATTTATATCATATCTGATGTTTTAACTCCATTATCACTGTACATTTATTTCAGCTGTCACAAAGAACACTGCAGCATAGTAGCACATTGCTCACAAAGCCTATTAGAAATAAGGGAGGGAAAATGGCTTGTAGCCTTGTGGACCTGCATCCAGTTTGATAGTGTAAATGTTAATGTGAAATAACTGTAATCTTCATTTTTAGGACTGTGAATTTTCCTTAGACTGTACTCATTGTTTTTGCTGAAATAGCCTAAAACATGATCCTGTGGTGAGCAGTTAAGTCACTAGTATTTTCCTCCATGCTGTGTGATGGATGTAATAAAGACCTTCAGTCAGAACTGTGAATGCTTTTCATTGGGTTTTTATGTGTGCTAATTTGAAAACACCTCACTGTGTGTAATACTGCACTTCCAGATAAGCTATATTAAAATTCTACTTGGAAATGGGATAGAATCCATCCAGTGTGAGTGCCAGCAGTTCCACCAGAGGGAGCACTTAATCACACATCTCCATCCCACACTGGAGAGTCACAGCCAGCAGGAACCACCGGAAATGGGGCCCTGTTGTGGAAGACAATACAGAGAAACACAATCTGTTCTGTCTCTCTGTCGCATTGAGAATAAGTCAGTGGACCATTTTTTTGTGCCTGGTAGTCATTTTCTGACCATGTTTCTGACAAAGGGGCAGACAGAAAAAATATGGCAGAGACTGAGATAGATATGGAGAAAACCTTCTGTAAGACTGACTTGCTCAATAACTGACTTAAGTGGACTAGCGTGTACTGCATTTAGGCAGTGACCAGGGAAGGAATGAAATTGGGCAGATTTTATATTTCTTCCCCTTAATTTGAAATGAAATAAGAGCCAACGAATAAAACAAAACTGGCGTTTTAGTAAGAAGCAACTACTAAGATCCTAACAATCCTTAGACAATGTAAATTGGCACAAATCAATTCTCTCTGTTAGCACAAAACTCAGCTTTTCTTTCAGGGAAATTCAGACACTTCAGAAGGCTCCGACATGCACACTTTACTCATAGAGCTGCATTTTCTACCCTCAGGAAAAGAAATTTTACTTGCCAGCTGATTCTTCCATATTGGCCACACCTTGCACTTGCTTCCTCCTAGCAAGCTGCTGCATCCATATGGCTCCTGTCTGAGATACTGAGACAGAAAAATCACAGCACTGCCTTGAGCCAGTTTATGGTAAAGATCAGCTTTGACTTTTTGCATGATCCTCCTTGTTTATGAAACTGTTTGCATTCCTAGGTTGCCAGTATCCGTTAAACGTGACACCTTTCTCTGGTTAGCATCCATGGTCACGAGTTTTGTGTAGGTCTGCAGATGCTGTCCCAGCGGTCAGTTGCCCAGTCCAGCTGGCACTTAATAGTTCTACTTTGCTGAACACTACAAATCAATGAGAAGCTACTAAAGGGGAGCAGAGAGGGACCCGAGACAGAACACTGATTCCCAACAGCCTCCACTAGCAGATGTAAAAGTTAAGAGGAACACCTGAGCATGTGTGTGCATCTGTATGGTTCTTGCTCGACCAGCAAACTCAGTGGGTATATAACTGGCTGCACCCAGGGTTAGAGTTGGGTGTGTCACTGTGAATGCAGACACATGCAGTGCTGACTGTGTGTGTGTGTGTGTGAATCCTGAAGATTCACTATGTGAGAGGCTCATTCAGCTTCTGATTCTTACACCAAATTACACCATTCCTCCAAGAAGGAGCCCCTTCACCTCATTGCACCTGGAGACACCTTGATTCCATTTACATTGTTTGGCTGTCAACAGAGGACACTTTACATCAGAGGGTGTCAGACTGAGGGGTGTGTCTGCATGGCATGTGGAAAATCCGGCCTGAACCAGGAATTTTTTTTATCAGATACTCTTCCTGACGTCAGTCTTCACCATTTTTTTGGGCTAGGGTCCTACACTGACGAACCAGGGACTGGCTACACACACACACACACACACACACACACACACACACACACACACACACACACACATAATGGGCAACTTGGAGTGACCACTGAATGTGAAACACATTTTTTGGATAGTGAAAGGAATCCAGAGCACCCAGAGAGAACCCATGTGGATATGGGGAGAAAACATAAAAACTCATAGAAACACTGAGCTGGATTCAAACTTACACCCAAACAGGCCACTGAATTGCCTCCAATATTGTTTAAACATATATAAATATACATATTTATTAAAATTACTAATAAATATATCAATATACTATTTTTTTTGACAATTATCATAATTAAATATTTTAATATTGTTATTTAAAATGCTCATTAATTAAATATACATACCTACAGGAATGTCATTTGCTCACTGCTGCAGTCTATTATCTAAATCATACTTTTATTGGTTTAGTGATTAGTTTGATGCAGTTGTGTCCTACTAACTGTTATGGTGTCTTGAGTATGAATGAATGACACGAGAGGACAATAGAACATAGGTAAAAATAGACAACACAAGCAGAGTGAGGACAACAATATGAAGATTAATTTGACATGGGGAAGTATGGGTCTATTGTGGTGTGGTGGTCCTGTCCAACAAAAAGGATGGCAAAGGGTTGGTAAACACAGGCTAGAGGACTGCAGGGAACAAGATCTGGAAAGACTCTTCTAGAACACTCTGTGGCAACCATAAAA
The DNA here is from genome assembly GCA_900497675.1 of Arapaima gigas. NCBI lineage: Eukaryota > Metazoa > Chordata > Actinopteri > Osteoglossiformes > Osteoglossidae > Arapaima > Arapaima gigas. The sequence goes on along the minus strand of UFQX01004323.1, from coordinate 2,661,755 downwards.
GTCTTGTACAATGTACAGAAAAATAAAGATAAAAGCGATAGCGCTCCCTGCAGGCTGAGGAAACTGAGTCAAACAGTGAGATGTGACCCAGCTGAGGACAGTGATGAGCTACAGTGTCTTCCTGCAGTCAGGGCCATCTTGGCCACAAGAGCTTCTGCCTCTTCATGGCTGTTGATCAATAATGAGCTGACTGCCAAACTGGCCGTATTTACAGGCTGCAGTTGGCATGGAAACGAGTTTGTGGCCTTGTCACTCTTCTCTGGGGAACTAGCATGTGACACCCCCCGCACCCAGGACATGGTAGCTGCACATGTACATACAGTATGCAGCAGCTTTTACAGCCAATCTTTCATCTGTGAAATACAATGCAAAGACTGTGATGGCTGAACGGTGGTGCACACCACAGGGTCCTACTGTGTTCATGATGTCCCAGAGTGTCACCTTTCTTCTTGGAACTCCTCTCAGGATTATTGCTAACAACCCCCCCAATATGTGGCACGCTGTAGTTCCCCCCTGCACACACTGATTCTGTCATGTCATTTATCAGTAATTAGGAATTTGAAAATATTATACATACAATTATACAGCAGGGCTGTTCAACCTTTTCTGGCCAAGAGGTGCCATCCTTGCTGTGAACTAGTTCCTGTGCACAAACCACAATAGGTGGCAAACCGGACATTTAGTGTTCAAATTGATAAATTATTTTATTTAGGTGTGTTTAAGTGTGTGTCTGTTTGAAACTGCTTTATCCTGATATCAATACAATTTATAGCATTTACTGTAACTACAGTAAACTGTACAGCTCGACTGAATGGACAAAATACAAATGTCGGTTCTTCACTACTTCCTTCAGTAATTTTCCGGTTCATATGTTCAGAATTATGATTCAGAATATATCGTGTTACTTAAAGGGCTTCTGGTTTCATAGAGACGCTATTTTGCGGACACACACTAGACCCCCCAGTCAGTCCATTAAACAGACAATATTGTGTATTGATTATTCCGGACAGGTTCCTGCGGGGCGCTGGGCTCCAGACACACCGATCTGGCGACTACAGGAATAACGGGAGGGGGGCAGACTGGTGGTCAGTACGGGGCTGCACGGTACGCGGCATCTGAAACGCCACCGCCGCTCGCGGCTCACCTGTGTCCCGTCGCGCGGGTCTCCAGGCTCCGCCTACGGGCTGTGACGCAGCGCCGGCCACTCACCACTCACTTTGTAACGGACAGGTAAGACGAGCCGCGGCGCCATATTGTGGCAAACGGAAGTGAGCGAGTGGGTGAGCGACTGAGAGAGATAGTGAGGGGGTGTGAGAGTAAGTGCGAGATTGAGCGAGTGTGAGTGGAGGAGAGCCGTTTGTTGTCCGTGCAGGATTCTGTGGGAGGACATTCATATGTGTTGCTGTGTGAAGGGGGATCTCCTTTCCCAAGCCGGTCACACATACACTTTTACCCTGTTTCGGAAGTGTGCCGTGAACTGAGGGAAAGTTGGAGCGGAGAAGATGCCGCTCCCGCAGCTGGCAGACCCCTGGCGGAAGATGACGCTGGAGGAGCAGCTCGGCCAGGTGAGCGTGTGTATTTACACGGAGATACTTTTAAAGTTTCGGGCGGTTTACAGTACTCACAGTCAGGTCGAACTGTGTCTGAAGTTGTGTATACCCAGGACTAACCCCCCCCCCACGCACCCAGGCGGCTATTGCGCCAGTTCTTCAATGAGTTGCGGGCTGTAGCTCTACAGTGTTTCTCGTTACTTATAAGCGGTGTGTTAGATTAAAAAAAAATGTTTATTTCTGTGGTTGACTGGCCACAATGAAATAACCAGGAAAAAATGTTTGACCACCACTTTGTTATAATAACGATTGTGATTATATTATTATTGTTATAATATTAATTTCCTGCAGTGAATAGAAGATACTATGTTGCTGATGTTCAAAATATATAACAAACAGAACACATATTGCAAAAGAACAGTAGGAAAGTGGCATGAGCCAACATGCAGTGTAACTTAGTCCACTCTGTGGGGCTGTTATGAATGTAGTGTTTGGACACCAGCTTAATCTGAGAATCTGGTCAGTCGGGACCAGAAAAGAGCACCGGGGGATTATGGGAAGTGTCAGTACACAACAAAAAGTCATGGTTCTCCACAGAACAAAAATGATGATAGCTACTGAGTACTGTTCCACTCTAGCACTGGCATAAATATTAAAAATTATATAAATGGCCTGGACAATAGAGTTTGACACTTTGCTCATGCTGTGGCAGAAACACTTTGCCTGCTCACAGTTACATACCAAAAGAGGACATGAACTGCAGCAGAAGACATACTGGCACTGGGCAAATAGTACAAATACTCGCACTGCATAATCCCCTGTAGTCAGTCAACAACCATTAATGCAATACATACATAAAACACTTATTAAACATCAGTGAAGCAACACATGTACAGAAGGGAAGTTTCCATTCACCCCACCACAACAGTACTGTTAGTTACTATTGAAAAAGAAAAGCTGAAGTGAACAGGAAGGTCTTTTGCACAAGAGGTCAGCTACACTGACACCAGCATGCTAATGCATGGCTGTGGAGCATTGAGACGAAATCAGGGCCCCCAGGGCACTCGGAAAATTACTTTTTAACCTTTAAATGTACTTTGCTCATGATAAAGGCAGCAGAGAGCCTGCTACAGAGTGGAGTGCGAACAGCCGTGTCACCCTTGAGCTTTATAGCACGACCATCTCGCATGTGGGGTCAGAGCTTTGGCAGTGAGATGAAGTCCAAGAATGTTGCCATATTCCTCAGAAGGTGTATGATTTGCATTTGATAGAATGGGAGTTGTATGGTTGGGGATGACCTACAAGGGGGTTCAGTTAGGTTTTGTGTTGGATCAGGTACCCTCTGTCGTGTTTCTCTCTGTAGTGTATCTCAAATTCTGGGCTTGACTGGAAGTAGGTGGCACCTCTCTTTTCTCCACACGTTGCTCTGTTATCATGGTATGTCCAGAAACAACATAAAATGAAAACTATTTTAGTCACAAACATTCAAAATAAAAATCATTTTGGAAATCCTGTCTGAAAACCAAATCTGCAATCTGTTACTGGTGAGCACTACATAACATTATTAAATTTTCATGTATGAGTTCAAACTTCACTCCAGTAAAGACAAAATAAGTGAAAATGAATACACACCTACCAAACCAAGATAAGAGCAAGTAAAAGTAACAAATAAGAGGTTATGAAGCTTCAGACCTTAATACACTGCGAAGATGATCGGAAGTTGAGCAACATCCAAATTTGGTCCAAGTAAACACAGAGAAATGCCTTGTAAGTGGAAGTAGGGGTGTTGAATGTTCATAAAGTCGTATTCTCTTAACTCCAGTGGGCATATCTTGGGTATGACAGTGCATATACGCTCACTGGCGACTTTATTAGGAACACCATTCTAATACCAGGTAGGACCCCCTTTTGCTCTCAGAACAGCCTGAATGCTTCATGGCATGGATTGAACAAGGTGCTTGAAACGTTCCATAGAGATTCTGGTTCATGTTCACATGATTGTTTCACATAATTGATGCAGAATTTGTCAGCTGCACATTTAGGATGCCAATCTGCCATTCTACTGCATTCCCAAAGGTGCTTTATTGCATTCAGAGCTTGTGACTGGGGAGGCTATTGAAGTTCACTGAACTCATTGTCATGTTCTTGGAACCAGTCTGAGATGACTTGTGCTTTGAAACATGGGACATTATCATGTTGGAAATAGCCATTAGAAGTTTGGTAAACTATGGCCAATTTTTGCCTGTGGCAGTCAAAACAGTGCTTCACTGGTATTAGGGGGGCAATGTATGCCAAGAAAACATTCTTCCCATCATTACATCACCACCACCAGCCTGAACTGTTGAGAAGGCAGGTTGGGTCCATGGCTTTAAGCTGTTTACAACAAATTCTGACTCTTCCATGTCTGAGTGGCAGAAGAAATTGAGGTTCATCAGACCAGGTGGCGTTTTTTGCAGTCTTAAGCTGTCCAGTTTCATTGAACTGGTGCCCATTGCAGCCTCAGCTTCCTGATCTTGGTTGACGAATGGAACCCGATGTGGTCTTCTGCTGTTGTAGCCCATCAGTCTCAAGTTTCAGTGTGTCGTGCTTTCAGAGATGATTTTCTATCCACCACTGTTGTAAAGAGTGGTTATTTGCGATGCTGTAGGTCCTGTTCAAACCAGTCTGAACATTGTCTTCTTATCACTTTCATCAACAAGGTATTTCTGCCTGCAGAACTGCCACTCACTGGATATTTTTTTTGCTTTTCACAGCATTGTGTGTACTGTAGACTCTGAAGATTGTTATTGCATGCAAATCCCATTCTGAAATACTCAAACCTCTCCATCTGGCACTGACAACCATACCAGGGTCAATATCACTTAGATCACATTTTTTACCCCATTCTGAAGTTTTATATAAACATTCAGAAGCTAATGACCTAGGTCTGCATGATGTGTCCCAGGAGCACAATACCTGAAGATTGACTGCTTAGATAATTGTGTGAATGAGCAGGTGTACAGTTGTTAAGGAACACCATTCTAATACCAGGTATGACTCCGCTTTGCTCTCAGAACAGCCTGAATAAAGTAGTTGGTGAGTGTATATTCTGGCTGAGGGAGGTTGTATGTCTCCACTTTGTGGACAGGTCCACAATCAGACACAGGAGGATGTGTTGTTGGTGATGTAATTAAACCAAAGATGTTTGGAACCTGTGCAGTTTTTGGGAAGGGTGATGAGACTTCCAGCTGATATTGCTGACTATGCTGGCAGCTGCTTCACCGACCCTCATTTAGCCTTTCTTTCCAGTTTTATCTCAGCTAGCTGGCAGGGCATAAATAAAGTGCTCAAATGTATTCCCATTATTTTGTTCTTACTAATGGGTAAGGCTACATTCAAACATTAAAGCAAAGCAGTCCTAACACATGGCTTTCTGTGCCGTAAAAGTGCTGCTGGTGAGCTGCTCACGTCTGGCCCAAGTAGAAGAGATGTCTAGGGTCGTTGTCGATCTTCACCTGGACCCACCTCAGCAAGCCTTATATATGTTTGGTTGTAAGAAGGTGCTTGTGCTTATATGTAGCTTTGTTTTTAACATCTGTGTTGTGATGCAATAGCAACATGTTTCAGAGTGTTTTGCCTGTTGTGTACTGATATCTGGTTGTGCCTCTACAGGATACCCCCCAAGCTGCAGATGATGCTGTTGATGAGGATGGTGACCCTGACATTTTGTCTGAAGTAAGACCTTTCTGCTATGTAAACCCCTCTCCTGCCACCTACTTGTCTTTTATTCCGTGTGTGTGTGTGTGTGTGTGTGTGTGTGTGTGTGTGTGTGTGAGTGAGAGTGAGAGAGAGAATGTGCATGTGAATGCAGTTCTTCTGGGTTTTGCTTTATATTTTATCTACCTGCTAAGGCATATTTTGCCCTGCAATGTGAAGAAGTGGCCTGCCTGCTGTATGTAGATGAGCATGTCTCTGTGTATTTCCATGTACTGATGTGCTGTATGCAGAGATGTGCCTGAGGCTGTCATATAATTGTTTTATGGGTGTAACTGTTTTTATTGGTTGGGATTTATAACCTACTTCAATAACTGCTGGAGGATGGCATGTGTTCCAGGTATTATGCTCACTTCTCCAGTTTTTACACGTTGATTTGTGTGCTAAGCCACAACGTCTCTGGTCTCCTCCTACTGTCTGAACCGGACAAATGCTGGCCCAAATCCAGCAATACGAGACTTAGGATTGTTGAAACTTAAGGGTAGGCTACTTTTTTCTAGCATTTTTTTAAATGCAGTGTTGATTCATTCATTATTACTAACAGCTGATTCAGTATAATGGAAAAATCTTGCCATTATTAATCAGTCATCCTTCACTATCCAAAATTGATCAGTCATTATTTTCCTAATAATAGTTTTTTGGTGTTTATTGTGTAAATATCATGCATCGAGAGATTATTGTATGAGGTTTATTGACCTGGATTAATGTCCCCCCCCCCCCCCCCCC